>CAIGRO010116893.1:0-21031 GCA_903798355.1 Fraxinus baroniana | reverse complement strand
GCTTGGGCCTGCCTGTGATCATTTCGACAAATATCCACTTCACAAGTATGTTCACGTGCATACTTACGATTTCCAAAGAACTCATTCGTGTCCATTTTCATCGTTCACAAACGCCAATGACAACTGTCATCAGTGCATATAAATGCGTACATCGACTTGTTCGATTTTTCACTTTAAACTCAAAATTCCGTTTCAAAGCAATCTGGTGCACAGCTTCCTGCAAATCTTTCTTTGTTTCAAACAGCTGCTCGACATATAAATCTTCATAACCAGGAACTATACGGGGAATAATTAGAGGTCCATGTACTCGTTTCAACTTGTGAACCCGGCCCATGTCTTCGATGAGATAAAGCAATAAAATCTTTATTTGTAAATTCATTTTCATTCTCGTTGTCTTAAACTATCGAGGGAATCCTATGCGTAATTGTGAAATCATGGTGATGAACAACTGTATCGGAAATAACAATATCATCCTCGTGAGTTATCTCCACCGTGTCCCAAAAATCATTCACATTACGATTACCCTCCATCGAGATCTTCATGTTCACTATCGGGGACATTTTTCTTCGTTAAAGTTACGCAAATAAGAGTAGTCGTGTGAACTTGGTTCAATTCAATTTAAACATTGATTTCATTTTCAGAAGTAACATTTACATGTGGAATTTGAATGAATGTATACTCGTTATTAAATAAAAATCCAAATTCCATGTCGTACTGAGAGGGATCGACAGAGGGTGATTACCTGGTGGTGGCCATTAAGGTGGGTCAAGGCGGTGCTGCCAATGGTGAGTAGGCGATGCAGCCAAGGGTGACTGTCTATTTTGAACTCCAATATTGGGTCAACTCGAGAGACACAGTGGAGCCCAATTGCACAAATAATAGTCCAAAGTATGGGCTGATGTCGTGTTTAAAACAGTTCATGGAAATTTCAACATAATTTTCTATTGGAAATTAGTCTTAATCATACTTTCATTTTTCGAAGTTCAAGAATTATGCGTTTGAAAAATATTTTCTCCTATTTTGTTAATTAGATGTTGAGGACTAGTTTGTTAACCACGCTTTTGTACATAAAGTGGTAATAACGTTTAAGATATTTAGGTAAGAAAATCGTGATGTTATGATTTTTCGTATAATGTTTTGAAAAGTCGTAATGCAATTTCTCGATCAACCTATACTTTTGTCTTGGAGGTTAATTACATAAAGAAATAAGGCGAGCAAGTATTTATGTATGAATCTTGATTTTGCAAATATTTAATTGGTGTACACATTCAAACAAACATAATCAAACCGAAGTATTGAGAGGCGACTCGTATATGTATGCTCCAATTTTACTTTGTCTTAGGTCGTAATTGAGATTAGAATATAAACAAGTTAACTTCAACTCAAAGCAAATCAGGGATTAAAGAGTTCACTGCATGACACATGATAATACTATCTTAATGTGATCATTATGATAGAATCAAAAATAAAATTGTAGGCAAAGTTTTAAGATCCCTTTGCATGAAAATATACTCGACAATCACTATTCGTATGTGTAGAATAGCATAAGTGATGAGAACCACGTAGCAATTGTAGTTAGGGCTGGGCCCATAAACCCGAAACCGTGGGTCAGACCCGACCCGACCCGACCCGACTCGGGTCGGTTCGGTTCGGTTCGGTTTTAATTTAAGAACGAGTTGGGTCGGGTCGGTTCAAAATTTAAACATTTCAAACCACCCAACCCGTTTATCACTAACCCTATTTCCAAACCCTCAAATTCTCCCAGTTCAAAGCCTCCTCCCTCTCCGGCGATTCTTCCTAAACCATTCAAATCCATTGAACTGCAGAACATAAGGAACCTCCAATATATTGCAATCAGTTGTTTCTTGGAACTGGCTACCGCGATTTGAAGTTCAACTAAGGTAAATTTCATCCATTTCAGTTTGAGGATTGAAGGTTCTTTTTCATCTATTCGAAATTTCGTATCCTCGTTGGAAGTTGGAACTTGGGGTTTATAGTTGAAACTTGCTGTAATACGGGGTTGATAGTTGAAGTTCCAATTTGGGCTCGCACACAAATCAGTTTTGTGCTTGTCCTGTTGATTTTCTGTGGGAAGCCCAGAAGGGATTTGGTTCTTTTGACCATTTTTTTTACCACTTTGATCGCTCTATCAAATGCTTCTGGACCGTATTTCTCGATAAATTTCTCCACTGCCTTCACCGTCTCAAGCTTCATCAGATATTGCAGGGTTGCATATCTGTATTCATTCATTCAGAAAACACATGTCGAAGTTCTGTACTTTTATGCAAAAAAGTGCAAGAATATCGAACTTACAGAGGGCATACATGAGGAATGAGATTCATTGTATTTTGTGCATTTTTTTTCTTGGAATTTGATTTGAACCCGAACCAACCAACCCGACCCGAACCGGGTCGGGTCGGTTCATGGAAGAATCCAAAACCGAGTCTGTCGGATCGGGTCGGGTTTGGCCCAAACCCGACCCGACCCGACCCGACCCGACCCATTGCTCACCCCTAATGGTAGTTACGCAACCACAACGAGATTAGAGCCAACCCAAGAAAGGCAATTAATCTAGATTTTGGATTCGACCTAAGATTAATGAACCAAGCAACCAACACAATCGCCGACAATATGTTGACCTCTTGATTACACGCGTAATGAATCTAACCTGAATATTTGAACGCCACAAGAATGCGATTCTTGATAAGTTTGAAATTGCTCAATGTAGAACAAGGTTGAATAGCTTAAAGTCTTACAAGATTTTAATCTCAATAATAATATTGATCTTTTTTTTACAATGAAAAGAAAATAACTATTTATACTAAACCTTAGAATATAGTGAAAATTGGAATTGTCTTGCCAAAATTACAAAATAACGCAATAAAATAGAATTCTAGTGAAATAAGGAAATTCGCGGGAAAAGGAAAAATCCGCCCGGATTTTATACCATGCGGCCGCATGGTGTTAATCAATGCGGTCGTATGGAAGGACCAGGTGAGCCTCTATGGCTTGTGTTATCAAGCCGTGCAATCGCATGGCTGGAGAATCACGCGGCTGCATGGTTCTTCCGCCTGCCCTCTGTCTTTGCTTGTCTAGAACACATTGATCCAAGCGTTTTTCGACCTCGACCCCAACATGAAACTTGTCCCATTCTTCATCACGATTGACATATCGTCAACTGTAACTTGAACGAGCAATGCCATAGCATCTTTCACCCGCTTTGTTCTCGATCGTGTCATCGGCCCTTTTTCGACGATCAACGGATCCTTTCTCGGACTTGTTCTCATTGCAACGGCACATTGGATCACATCAATAAGTGAAAAACCTTTTAATTTCCCTTTGGCACGATTTCGTTTTGAGAAGTAAAATAAAGTGATAGTTTCTCAGATTTTATTTCGAGTAGTTATACTAACATTATAGTTTTCTCATATCATATTTTAATTGTACTAAGAGGCCTATCTCATTTGATAAATCGTTGCTTATTGTAACACTTCATGTTCGTAACTTTTCGTGTTGAATTGTCCTTCAACATTACATTAATTAGCACATATGATTATTGATTATGGTTTCTGTTTCAATTTTATGCTTGCATGTTAGAAGTGATGGGACAACTATTTTATCACACATTCGTATTTATTATTTTCTAAAAGATATGAAGGACAAATAAGTCTTTTTTATGAAATTTAACTAACTTTTTGGACAAAAAAATTGTTATCGAAAATAAAATGTGTTAATTAATTAAATGTTGAATATAAGAGTGAGAAAAAAGGTTGAAGAAATAAGTATGACAATTTTACTTTAGTTAAAAAAGTATTTCAACTAAAGAAATCTATGGTGTTAATATAATTAATCTTCTACATTTTCCTAATTATATCATTAAAATTCCTAATGTAACCTTACAAATTGAGTCATTTTCTTTTCTGTCAAAAGTTTTTACCGATATTCTAATTTTATAAATATTGAGATTTAAGGTTCATTTGGTATGACTTTTAAGAAGTCAAAATGAACTTTTAGGATCCAAAAATTACTTTCAAACTCATTTGACTAATTCAATGAAAGTGCTTCTTTTAGTTAGAAGGTTTTTTAGCTTCCTCTAAAAAAAAACTTTTTGAATATGAAGTTTTTTAGAAATTAATTTTCAAACAAAAATTAAGACAATTTTCTCGATAAACTCTTTTACAGAAAGTGTTGACACTCTAAAAATGCAGTCCAAAATCAAAGACCCAAAATAAGAAGTCTAATTGAGGAACCCAATATGAAAGTCTAATAGGAATCAATTTAAAAACCCAAGATGAAAAGTCCAATTGGAAAGCTTAAGAAAATGCCTAAATAACGGAAGCCCAAGGGTAAAGAAATGCCATCGTCCAAGTTGACATAACGTGCAGAGCCTGAATGAATTGAAGGCCATGCAGTACCCAGAGCAACGCTTTGGTTATCGTTCAAACCTTCGAAGTCGCCCAAGGTGGAATACATCGGAGCATCGTGGCCAACAAATCCAGTAATTACGGAATGCAGTTGTTAAACGGATTCGNAAGGAAGTGGTGACGGTTATAAGGTAACTCCTCCCGCACAAGTCGATCATTATGAAAAAAGTGGATAAGTTACAACGTGACTGGGTAGTTCCAAGCAGTTTCATCATCTAGCAACATCAAGGGAGTATGAAAGGAAGTGAAGACGTAGAAAGAAGGGACCCCGAATCAAAAACTCTCGACAAGAGAATATGTATTTTTCGTTATTTAGTTTAAATTTAAATCTTTCTTCAGTACTCGTGTGCTTGCGCCCCTTGGAGGCATATTATCCACTTTCCAATTGTAAATCTTCACCAGTAAATACACCCATTTTTGGAATTTTGTCTCAAAAGATTTGTTCCTTACATAATCGTCTGATCATTTTCTTTAATTGTTGGCGGATTGAAAAACACGCGAAACAGAAAGTATAAATAAAATTAAAAGCCATGCCAAATGAGTCGTTAGTAAACTTAATTTTTCGTTCTTTTGAATAAATTAAGCCTCTATTTGAGTCACATTATTTTTTTCATATTCATTCTTCTACTCATTTTTAATTACACATTCTTTAATAAAAAATATTTTCCACCACATCAATAACTTTTTTTTTTCAACTATATATTCCCCTATCACATCAATCAAAAAAATACATCTTGAAACAAAAATGTGCACCAAACAGGAGCATAACTTTCTTTTAAAATAATTACAATCAACGTTAGATAAATAATTAATTTTATTAAGTATTGATACATAACATCATTATAATCATTATTCAAATTAATAACGATATACATGCATAACAATGAAATACTTTTGCTTGCTTAACACTCCTACATTGATTTTGAAACTTTTAACAATTCTGGAATAAAAATATATAGAATACTTAAGTAAATCTTCTCTTAACTCATTACTTCTCAAGTATAGTTAAAACTGATTACATTAGAATTTATCGTAAATATAAAAGTAAATATCTATATGATAATGAGTTGGGATCGAGAAGAATCATGTTCGAGGGAGGCCCATCCTCGACATGGATTTTCAAGAAGCGAGACATGGCAGAATGGGAATTAAAATATCTTTATTTTCCACTGATTTATATATAAATATATTTTAAAATATAATTATAATTTAAAAACCCCAAAATAAAATAAGATGAGAATCCAAAATAGTTAGTGTCCGTTTAAAATTGGATTAAAATTGAAAGAATTTTTACGCGTCACAAACCGGCTCTTAGTTTTCCTTTCACCGGCATGCACATAAATATTCCCAAACCGAAACAGCCTCACTCAATTCTTCAGGCCTATCAAATCGTTGCGCGCCCCAGTTTGGCTTCTCAGAGCACACGAGAAACTGCGTGAAGAGGTAAAAATTGCTCATATTTTGTGCAAAACCTATACTGATTTCTTAATCAATATATGTAACATATGTACGAGTGGATCTTATCTCGGAATTGTAAATTGCTCATTTAAAATCACAAAAGCCGAGTCAGTTTTCAATCATTGTTCGATTTTCTAAGACTATTTTTGATTTTCTTGGTGACCATTCTAACCGTGTCTTTGGCGCCCATTCATCTATCTGAAGCCTACTTTTTGTTCTTCCCTAATTATACTTCTATAGAACTTTATTTATAACTTGTTTTTTTAATTTAATCTACCTGTAGGTATATAAGTTTAGGTCAAAATCTGGTATGAGATGCAAAATTTTACACTTTATTTTGTTACTTTTACATGTCAGTTTTCCTAAGTGTTATCATTTTTTTTTGTTAATCAAATTCTTGTCGCTCATAATTCAGTGGTTTTCTTTTTTGATTTTAATTATTTTAATGAAATTGTATTTTGTGGGTTTCGACCCGGATCAATTCGTAGTTAAGACAATGAAAATGTGATAACATCACTAACAAGTAAAGTGGCAAGTATATGAATTTATTTCGTGGTAGGGTAATGAGTTACTGAGTTAGTGCAAGTCAATTTCTTACCTTGATCTATTTGGGTTTATGGCCGAGTTTTTGTGAAAAGAAGTGTTGCTCTTTTTATCAAATTAGAGTCACTTTTGATTGTACAATATTTTCTTCATTAATCACTCCATAACTTTTCATTTCCATGTGAACATTATTTTCACTATGGGTAGTTTCACCCACTCTTGATCAAACACACGAAGTGGGTTTGACTAGCTTCTCACAACAATAAGATTTTCTGTGAGGCATAATTAAAGGTTTTTATACGTTCTCAAAGGGATAATTAACGGTTTTTATGCCTTCTCAAGGTCATTAAAAGTTATTTGGGAATTGTTTCAAGAACATGTGTATTCCCCTCGTTTTTTGGATAGAATATAAAAATTTCCTTTTTCTCTTTTGATATCTCTGGATGGATGAAATTAGTTTCTTTATCTCAAGAAACATTTTAAAGTATTTTATGCCCATGTTCATTTTTCCTTTTTTATATAATGTAGGATCCACTAATTGGTGTTTTTGACTCTATGTCCTAAGAGGAGATTAAATTATTTAATCTGCAAGAATATGAATACTACTCCTAACAGAAGGCCACACGAGGATGGTGGCAATGGTAGTGGAAATGTGGGTGGTAGTGGCAGTCATAGTCTCTCCTCTGCTTTGAAATACCAACATGAAGACCATGGCACATTCTCTAGTGTTGGCGGGAAGGTGGCAGCATCAGCTAGGCAGGAGTACCATGCTCCGTATGATATGGGTCAGGATGCTCGAATGCCTAAGATTATGCCACGAAATGAGTCGCGTGACATGGACAGGAGATTGCCCTTGCTTCCAAATATGTTGTTCAGGGTATCATCGTCATCAAATGAATCACTTTCTGACCATGTTGTTGGTTCAGAAAGCAGGCTGGAATGGAGGGATTCCAAAGACTGTGACAAGGATATCAAGGTTGAGAACCGTGATGTTATAGCTGAACCAAGGGATTTGAACCAGAGTGGTAAAGGTGATAACAATGTGAAACATGAAAGCCGAGTTGATGACAGTAAAGATGCAAAGCATGAAAGGGGGGATGCTTTTCCGGAACATAAAGGTGACATTAATCTGGATAAGGAGGGTTTCAATGGATCTAATAGTCGCTTGAATTGGAAAGATTCTAAAGAACACCATGGAAAACAGTATCCTGATACCCCTGGAGGAAGTGTGGACCCCTGGCATTCCTCGCGTACAAATGTGCATGGCCCAACTGAAGCTAGGAAGGAAGTCTCAAATGTTGAGGACAGGGACTTTGCTGAAGCTCACGAAGCTGTTGGAGAGAACAAGGTTGATATGAGAGGGGATGATAAGTTCAAAGACAAAGATAGAAAGAGGAAAGAAGTGAAACACCGGGACTGGGGGGAAAGGGAAAGAGAAAGAGGCGATCGTCGGAACAACTTGCAACTGGAAAATAGCAGTAGCGAGAGCAAAGAGGTAGTAAGGGAAGATAGAGAGTCTGAGAGGTGGGGGAATGAAAAGAAAGATCCTTCGAAAGACAAAGAAAAATTGAATGACAGGGCAAAGGATTATGTGAAGAGGGAAGTATGGAATGTAGGCGACAAAGAGGCTTCCCACAATGAGAAAGAACCGATGGACATTTCTGGAAGATCAGCGGAACAGGAAAATTTGACACTAGAACAGAAGAAACAGAAAGATCATGATAGCTGGAAGAACATTGACAAGGGCACAAGAGACAGGAAAAAGGACAGGGATGTCGACATAGAAGCCGAGAGACCTGATAAACGCAGTAGGTATCATGAAAAAGAATCAGAGGAAGGAGGTATTGATGATGAAGGGAGTACAGAAAGGGAAATAGAGGCTTTTAATAGTGGTATCCAGCAGCGAAAGAGAATGCTTCGGCCAAGGGGCAGCCCTCAAATGGGAAATCGTGAACCTCGTTTTAGGTCCCGCACTCAAGATATTGAAGGGTATGACTTTCCATCTATTGAATGAAGAATTGAGTTTTTAAGGGGTTTAGTATTTATGATAAGATCTTTCATGATTTCTTCATATGCTTTTATATTTAATTGGGTTTTTGCATTTACTATCTTGCCAATTAGGCCCATATTGTTTCCAAATTCTATATCTAAGTAGCTGTTAGTGATATGTAAGTGTACTTTAAATTTGAAGTTTTGCTTTGTCCAAGATGCTCAGTTATAGCAGAAGTATGTTGAAACTCTTTCAGATTTTATTGGTTTAAGCGTACTCTTGGGGTCAGTTTTTGTTTTTTGTAATTCGTGATTTGGGAAAGCATGATCATGTGCACTTTTTTGCATTTTTTTGCCATGACCATTTCATTGCACAATGCGAAGGGGGAACATAGCATATAAGATGTACATAAAACAGATGAGATCTATCAACCTGTGGTTTTAATACAAATTTTCCCCATGCCATTTAAAGTTAAAATTAGGAACTTTTATCTTGCCTCCAAATTCTTTCGAAAAATCTCAAAAAATAATGAATGGCCGTTTACTGATTTCTGTACTTCATATTTCTTTGATATTTGACTGATGATGTTTGAGTCTTAAGATAGGGATTCCATTAATTCATGTGTCAAACGTACTATATTTCATTGGTACACTGGTAAAGATGTCATCAAGCAGTAAATGGGACATGAATCACTGTTTTGTTTATACACCACAACTTTCCATAAAAATCTAAGATCTCATGCACATTGGAGTTTATCTCCATTGGAATTCCTATTTTTGATATCAGAATATGGTAACTTGATAAGTTTCTCCAGTGACTAAGAGGAAGTTTTGGACCATTGGCCTGAGTGACTGCAGTAGTAACCCCTTTACATTCTTTTTATACTATGGCCCTGTCTGGGCGCAATAGGTAGTGTAATTCAGACCGTTGCAAATTAAAAATTAGACCGTTGATGCAATTTTTAATAAAAAATGTCTGACAGCTCTGCAATAGATAAGATGGCCATTTACACCCCATTTTCCTATTTTACCCCTCTCATTGTGTGCCTTAACACGTGAGACTTTGCACATGGAGGATAAAGGTCAAATTATCCACAACACGTATTAAATGGTTTCAGCAAGTGGGACCCGTTGATTTGACTGAAAAATTGATTTTGGATTGTAAGAATTTCTCCCAGACACACGCTATATGCTGTTAAAACATTATAAAATGTATGTTACTTTTTGTTATGTACATGACAAGATACACTTACGAACCAGTGCTACTTCTTATTCACTGCCTCTGTTTCACATGTTTTTACAGTAGAGAAAGTAACTCTTTACTTTTTTTGGTGGGAATCAAACTTGAGACCTTTTATTTTAGCCTCGTTCCTTTTACCATTGAACAAAGACCTCAGGTACTTGTTGTTGAGGCCCAAAAACAATGCCTTTCAGAAACTAAACTATGCCATACTAAATGCCGCTGTTAAATATTTAGAGATATAAGCCAAGGTGTTGAGATGATCTGAACATTTCTTAACTTTTGAAGTAAAACTTGCACAAACTCAATATTTGCTTAATCTGATACTACACATGGTACTTCACATAAACATAGATTTGATTCCTATAGTTGAGGTGTTTCATGCTATGAAATTGGGTGTGGTCATAATGTTCTCTCTCTAGGACTTTGCTTTAACTTTCTTGGCACTCATCAAAAGCTTGAAAAAATTGTAGAGGTTGAAAATAGAAGAAAGAAAATCATTGTAAGAGCACTAAAATTATGATGTCCAATGTCCATTACTGTTTGCCATCAATATAGTAACGGACGCATTATGACTTGGCAACAAGATTAAATATCTCGGGAAAAAGTTGCAGTATGCATTAAATGAGTGGGGTCCTTTTCTTTCCTTCATTGAATAAGTACACGTAACATTATCTCAGACTGAGGCTCCTTAAGACAGCTGTTCGCGGAGTGGGAGTTATAGTCTGAACCACTCAAAAGGGGCTTAGGGTCTTTTGCATATTGTGACTAAACTCATTGTTTCTCTCAGCAACATTATGCACGGGCAAGTTCATATTCTCCACCCCCATGGAATGTTTAAATAGTTGTGATTTTTGGTGTGTAATAGTTATGCTCTTCATGATTCTTCATTTTGCTCTTTAAAATTTGTCAAAAAATTGATATGCACGATAGAAACATTTGAGTCTTAGATTTGGACTTTTTTGCCATTTTTTTCATCTGTGAATTGTTAATCGGGAGGAGCCGGGTGCATTAGCAAGTCTGATAAATTACGATGATCTGCCTCCAATTGTTGTAGTTTCTCTTACTCATCAACGAATTCCTAGATTAATTAAATGATTTTTACTTTCCTTCTTGAGTTCAATGAACGTGTGTTTTGCATATGTAGGAGTTGCTAATCCGAATGAAGAAAATGTTTAATGTTTAATCTGAAAGAAGCTTAGTTTTTTTTTCCTACTATTTTTTTTTTCTTGTTTTCATAGAAGTATAGGTATCACAGTTAATAAAAATGAAGGGTAATGATAATTGGCGATTGGTAATGTGTGATTTATCTTATTAGTACGTGTAAGTAATTTTGAGTTTTCCCATTTCACAAATAGTAGTGTCATGTAACCATTCACTGGAGAAGGAATGGTTATTACATTATTGTGCCACACATGTCCACCCCAAATGGCAGAACATGGACAAGTCCTTGGGTACTTTGTTCCACTTCAAATTCTGTTAAGTTGTAGCTTTCCTTTCTTCTCGTATAAGATTCATATATTGTTGTTATAATCTGGATAACTCTGCATATCTTTAGAATTACGCCCTGATATTTTATTATCTAATAAGAGCACTTAATATATTCCGAGTCTTGAGTACTCCATATTAATTGCTATATTCTGTTATTTTGATGTTGGGAAAAATAATGGCTGGCTACATTTTTGGATTTTATTCTTCATCACTTTGGTGCAAAGTTGGGTAATATGATTTATTAGAACTTTCCTTGATTGGGGTTGAAACGATGGGCTTAACCATTTTATGTTTCAATTTTATGCAGGTCACAAGGTAAGCTCTCAATTCATGTCCAGCAGGAACTCTTATTTGGTTATTATTATACAGGAAGTTCTTTCTTTTCACCTGTTTGGTATTAACTGAATTTACAATTACTGAACATTACTATTAAACTATATAGTATACACAATATTCATTGGCTGTGACATAAATCTAATGTTTGTGATACTGAATGAACCGTTGTTCTTTATCAGGGATGTGATATTTGATGAAGTTGTCATTTTGGCAATATTATTTTGAAATTTGAATAGGATCTTTCTCAAATGAGATAAATGTAATCTGGAAGGATGCTGGATCCAAAGGTTCTGTATGAAAATGTTTGTTAAGATGTAGCGCTCTAATGCATATACTTCATCCGCCTTTTAATTCTGTGCAACTAGCTATATGGTTCCTGGTAATTGTTAATCTTATTGGCCTTGCAAAATGCATCTTGTTGCCTTCTGAATTAGTTATGTGGAACATGCATTTTCAGTTTGCCCTTGGGATGTTGAATTGATATTTGGTTCTTCATTGACAAATGGACTTACAAAATGCTGCTTGTTGCCTTCTATCAGCTGTCTGGAATATGGTTTTCCAGTTTGCTTTGCTCTAGGGACATGTAATTGTTATTTCATTCTACATTTACAACTGGTCTTGCAAAATGCTTCTTGTTGTCTTCTGGTTTAGTTTTCCAGAACATGCCCTTTCTGTTTGCTTTGCCCTAGGGTTATGCATTTGTGTTATTTCATTCTCTGTTTACTTTTTCTTGGACTTTTTCTTTATTAGTTTCAAATGACTTGATTATATGTTTTGACTTTGTGAATGATTACTTCTTGTGGGGATAGAAGTCTTTTCACTCACTTGGTTTGTTTCCAATCTAACCACTACTTTATATGGAATTTCTCCATACCTAGTGACCACATTTAAACATTGCCGCCTCTTCTTGACAAGAACTTTGATTTCATGTGCATGTTGTTTAAGCTGTGTAAAATCACTTTGCTGGATGCTGTCTCTTTTTTTAGTTGCATTTGTTTTTTCGTTGGACTTGTGTCTGGAGTAAATCATTCATGATATCAGAAATCTTAATTTATGTGTCAAAAAGTATATAAGAAGGTTTACCATACTATAGTGAGTACATTTTGGGTAAAAAATTTAGTTTGGTTGGTTTAACCCGATCATGTGAAAATATATGATGTATTAATTTTGTCAGGGGTTGTTCTGTTTGTGTTCCAGTTTTTAGTTTTGAATTCATTTTGGGTTTTGTGTTTTGAGTGTCCATTTTGAGATTGCTGAAAACGCGTTATTTTTGTTATTTTGAAAAATAGTTTTCAAAAATTAAAAAAAGAAAAGAAAAATGTGTTTAAAAACTGGTGACCCAGGTTCGAATCTCAGCTACCTACCAATTTATTTGAAAATTTTTGTACTGTGCATGTAAAAAGAAAGTTCTTCTGTATTGAATTGCGGTGAAACGAAATCGAACTCGTGACCTTCAGAAAATCCGTGACTCTCCCAACTAAGCTATCTTGCTATTAGCAAAATCTGATCGTTTTCCGCATTTTGAAGTTTTGACTTGGTTTTAATTGAAAACAACCAAAACGACTTTTTTGGTGTTTTTCGTTTTCTTTGTAAACTTTAAACTCGTTTCTGGAAATTCGTCTCTGAAAATAGGTAAGTAACGTGTTTTCAGTGTTTTCGAAAACTGAAAATTGAAAATGGCTTGAAAACAACAAATAGAACACGCCCTTATTTTTTAGATCCAGTTTGATGTTATCATTCATGTATTATGAAGTTTGAATATCAACAACTGCTAGAATTTTGTTGTAACTTATGTCGAAAAAAAAGAAGTTGAAATTAACTATTCATATCATGTTCAAAAAATTCACTGGAGCTGCTGACTCCATACGTTTTTAGCTTCACAAGTGTAATTAATAAGCTGTCTTAAGCAAAACTATTAGCTTATTTTGTACCTGCTCCTTTTGCCTTGTTATCTCTTGGGGGTCTTTTTGAATTGATTACTTGTCTGTCTAGCGGGCTGGACCGGAAAAGTCAATGGCTCCAGTTATTGTGTCTTTTCCTATAGAATCAGTCTAACCTTATGCAAAAGTTAATGAATTTCCAGGTTTGGATTTAGCATAGAAGGGTAAAATCTTTCTGAGGAGAGTTTCCGTTGTGTTAATATCATTTAGGAAATATAATTTCTGACATCCCATCCTTTGGACCAGAAAGAGCAAATGTCCAATGGGATTAAATTTGGTGTCATATTGAGTCCCAAATGTTTAAGAAGTTTATGATTTATTTGATGACTATTTATCAATTTCTAGTCGACATTTTTGGGACATATGGTCTCAAGTATGCAACAGCATTTACTATATGTGGCTGTGATAAGGATTTTAATAGCTTTCCAGTCTGGATTATGTGCTTTAAGGCCAGACATAAATCTCATCTCATGCCATAACTCTGAGAACATATATTTAAATATTTGATTTTCTTCAAGAAATAATAAATAAAAAAAAAAAACACCCAAATTTTGTAAAACTGGTCTTTGAAGCTAAATCAAAAATCATTCTCATGATATAGATAGAGCTATTGGTTTTCACAAATGATTTAGTTACTAAGCTCTTGTTTGACAACCATTATTTCAAATTTTTTCTGTATACTTATTTTCAACCACATTTACACAATAAAATGTTTTACACTTAGACTCAAAACTTTTCCCTACTTTAACCACACATTCTCTCAAAAATCACCATTCAAAACTCCATTTTACCCAAATAATAATTGTCCAACAGGAGCTAATTGGGCAATCTTCACCATAATAATTTTTTTTATGACACTGGTGTTGCTATACAGGTAAGGCTGATATGTCTTGTGTCGTTTACAAAATTGGTGGATGCATGCAAGAACTGTTAAAGTTGTGGAAGGAATTTCAATCATCACAAGCTGATAAAACATGTGAAATCTCTCAAAATGCTCCTACCCTAGAAATCCAGATACCAGCTGAACATGTTACTGCTACTAATCGCCAAGTAAGATCATAAATTATTTATTGCCTTTGCTATTGCATTCAGTTAAGTTTCCAGCTATTCCTTCCCCCTAAATTACATGATTTATCGAAAAGAACATAGAAAATGCATTTCTCCCCCACTTGTGCATGCAGTTTCGAGAAACTAATTCAAAGAGTTTCTTTGCATTTATTTAATTGAATAGTTTTCCTTGGGCAGAAGTAATTGATTTTTCATGATTTGATTCTGGGTACCCACCCATCTAGCTTCTTAATTTTAGAAGCATCTATTTGCTACACAAATTGGTTTTCTGAGTTCCTAATGATCCGGAAAACTCCAATGAACCAAAAATAATTGAGTCCTTTTTCGTCTACTTCATTTATGCTAGTTTTGGTCTTCCTCATTCTATACCATTAAATGGGCATAAGAGGATATGTTTGTTCCTGAAATGGGCATAAGGACATTCAACGGGGGGAGTTGGCTCCGTGCAGTTGAAGTAATGGAATTATATATGGAAGTTTTTGATGAATGTTGTTAATGTTAAAAGTAAAATTTAACAAAGGTTCTGTTGAAGACTTGTCAAGAATGGATGCTTATTTTAGGAAAAGAAATTATATTTTTATTTTGAAGAATTCTTTTGTATTTTTTTTTTACTTCCTACTTAAATTTGTCTAGGTTGAACCTTGAACAAAGAAGGGCATGTTTTGATTTAATTAGCCCTTATTTCTTCCAATTCTCTCTCTCCTTCCTCTCTCATTTCTCTTCTCCCTCTCTTCCCTTTCTATTCTATCTCTCCCTTTCTCTAATTTCTTCTCCCTTCTCTCTTATTTCTTCTTCTTTTTTCCCCTTATTGGACTATAGTTATTATTATGTGTGTACTATGTCAAAAACTACTGAAGTCAAATAGATGAAGCTTTTTTATGTTTTGGTGAAGTATGTGAAGTGACGTAGAGGGAAAATGGCAGATGGCAGATTCAACTGTCTTATTTTATTTTATTTTTCTAAAAAATCTCAACCTTGAACCCAGTAAAACCATGTCCATGTCAATGGTTTCCAGGTGAACTGGCCGATTTACCAGATTGCGTACCTGTTCTTATATATTAGTTTTTTACCCTATAACCAGACTGGATTTGGGTCCTGTTCCCAATTTTCCTGCTTGAACTGGCCAGTCTCGTCGAGTTTTGACAACATTATCAATGATCATTGGTTTAATATTGCAGCTATTTTGGTGATCCACTTGTTGTATTTTTGAGTAGTGCTTCTGGATCATGGGATCATTGGATCTCAAGAGCCGAGTTGAATTGTCACCCTTGCACGAATTAATGTTTTCTGCATATTTTGGGTTACAATGAGTCAAACAAAAATATTTCTTTGTAAACGCTAGGTCTTGTAAAGGTTGTGCATTTTTGTATATAATTATTTTGTGAATTGATTGCATTGTCACATAGTTAAGAAGTTTAATCATGAATCAACTGATTGTGAATTGAATAACCTACTTTCGAAAGGATGAAGATAGTGGAGACAAATACTCCTTCCAAGTACTCTGCCGTTGTAGTAAAAAAAGCTAGTTTCAAAATTGTTGGCCAGTATTTGCTGGATATCATATATTGATGAAACAATTACAAAATTTATTACAGAGCTTGGTCAAAGATTCTAGAAGAATGTAAAGTTGTCACTGGCTTAGTTATAGAAGTATGTTGTATGTAATGGTGGTCTAAGCTGCCCATTTAGTTGTGTGAATGCACACGTATTCTATAAGTTTTTTCAATACTGTCTCTGTAGTTCGAATATGACTTAGTCGTAATATTTATCTGGATGTCCTGTAAGAGGACAAAAGGGGCATAAGCCAGTTGGTTCCCTTAATATACATATTGCAACAGAAGAATCTATATATACTATTTTAAGGGATCTATGTAATTTGTTAGGTGTTCACATGTCAAGTACACATTGAGGTATCCATACTAAATTATCATTGAAGGTATAGTTGTAGAGGAATGCCAATTTGGTTTGTGTCTGAATTTCATAATTACAAACGAAGATAATCAGAACTCTTAAACTTCTTTTCTTGCTTCGGTCTCTTCATCTCTCCCTCTTCCTCTCCCTCTTGCTTTATCTCTGTGTTCTTTTATTTCTGAATATGCAGCTTATTTCCATATTTCGCTGTACCCAACATGTTGAGTTCTTTGAGTACTGCTTCCTTTACAGGTGAGGGGTGGACAACTATGGGGAACGGATATATACACTGTTGACTCTGATCTTGTGGCTGGTATATTTTTTTGGCGACATTATTACTTTCATTGCATACATGACCCAAAACTAGTGGTGGAATGTAACATGGTTCCCTTTCAGTTCTTATGCATACAGGTTACTGTCGCCCAACTGCTTCTCCTCCTCCTTCTGCAGCTCAGGAGCTGCGTGCTACCATCAGAGTGTTACCTCCACAAGATTGTACGTCCACATTATATTCATTCTTTAATAGATTTCATGCATTGCTTCCCATTTCCTCTGCCCTAGTAAATGATAGTTAATTAAAAAGAAAAAAGAGAATGAGAGATTGATGGCACCCATGGTTTAGATCAAATAACTAGTATGCTATCCTTGATGCAAAATCAAAACTATCTATTTGTTTTAAATGATCCTTTGCTGCCATATTTCTTCTTCTGTTTGGTTCTCTGGATAGATTAGTTTATTCTAAAGTTGATATTTGAAAGCTGCAGAGCCATTTCTGTGGATTTAATTTGGGTTCTAGACTTAGATTAGTTTTGAGGGCTTTTTTAACTTTTCATGGTATCTGTGTCTGTATATATAGATATAAATGCTAATTTATCTCGTCATAAAATCTCTACATCTAAACTATATCAAGTAATGGGCGGTGAATCAACTGTTATTTTACATGGGTATATGTTTTTCCCCCTTTGTGGTTCCTGTTATTGTGCTTATAAAGTACATTTATACCACTTTTAACTAAAGGCATTACATCCTATTATTTGTATTCTAGGGAAAAATGTCATACGTAGGACACCATTGCATAATTTTGATATATATTATATTTTGATGCACACTGTTAGTCTTTGTTTCATGTTTTAATTTATATTTTTATTGTGTATTCTTAAGGTTATGTTTCTACACTGAGAAATAATGTCCGCTCACGTGCTTGGGGAGCTGCCATTGGTTGCAGTTATCGTGTTGAGCGATGTTGCATTGTGAAGGTGAGGAATATTTTCAATTTATTTTTTGTTTTTCCCCCTTTTTCTGTTTATCTGTTATATGCTTTGAAATGTTGTCAGTTGGACTTCATCTGTACTTTCATATCTATAGAGGATGATTTGATCTACTTTATGATTGCTGATTTGTGCTTTACCATTAAGTATTATTTCCTGCCTGCTTTGTTGTCTTTATTTACCCTTTTACATGTGGATTGATTATCAGCGGATCTCTTTTTAATATGGAGTCTGTTGATCTTTACGTGTACAGAAAGGAGGTGGAATCATAGATCTTAAACCTTGTCTCACACATTCTTCTACTTTGGAGCCTACTCTTGCTCCGGTGGCTGTGGAACGCACAATGACTACAAGGGCTGCAGCTTCGGTATTTTCGTTACTGATGCTGAAATTTAGTTCTTGTGCATGTGTACACACTTAGGTACCAGCACATAGATGCAAACTCACTTGGAATTTCTCCCTCTAAATCATTCATAAGTTTCTATACTCTACTATTTTATATTAGGCTTATAATCAGATACAAAACTTTTGAGTTTTACTGATAGAGGATTTTAAGTTGTTGATACTTGGGCTTATGTGTCTGTTGCTAAATCACACGCTCCTAAAATTTGTCTCAACTCTATATCCTTCCCAGGTTCATTGCAGTAACTTAAATTATTCTCCTATTAGATATAGGATCTTAAGCCCCTATTTGGTTTAGATGAAAATCAGACTTAGTTGATTTTGATAAAAGTTGGTGGAACGTGTGGTTGAAAAGTTTTGGGTCCCATGAAATGTGTGGTCAAAATTAATTGTTGAATTTGACTTAGATTTTAATAAAATATTTTAGCTGAACCAAAGAGGGGCTAAGTATTTTTGCTAATCACATTTCCTGCGATATAGTGATACTGTTGTCCATTATTGAAACCAGAAGCCCATTACTCTTTGCCCTTTCAAAATTTCCAAGGCAATGTTTCTGGTGATATAGATGTTCAGATTTTCATATTCTTTTCATGTGTTTTTCCTACCAGGTTGGGACTTTTTTGGGAAAGGAAATTTGTATGCTACGTTTCAATTTTGCTTTGGAATATATTTTCAATTTTTACTGAACAAAATTTTAAGGTCATTTTGCTTTTCATATTAGCCAAGCAGCTGTTGAAATGTGAAAGTCTTTGTGTTCATTCTCCATCTTCCCCAACTTGGTTCACTTTTTCAATAATATGGCTCAAGGGTAGACATAGGGAGCCATGTTAACAAGTACAGATGTCAGATACGATTGATATTTTTGCTTTAGTTTGTGTTGTTCATTATTCAGTGTTGGAATGATTAGGGACGTTTCATCTTATATTCTCTCTCTCTCTCTCTGTAGAATGCCTTGCGTCAGCAAAGGTTTGTACGTGAAGTCACTATACAGTTCAACCTTTGCATGGAACCTTGGTATGTCTTGTACATTTTTTGGACTAGCTTTGTTACCTGCTAAATATACGTTTGTCCTAATTTGTAATTTAAATCCAAAGTTTACTATGGTTATTTGTCGGAACTCTTGTTTTCCTAACGAATGAAAGTGTTTTTGTTCGTTGCAATTAGTAATTATGTTCAATTAGGAGGGTAAAGAACATTAGAGGTCATCAAAACTATTAGAAAGACTTCAGTCTGGTCATCAGACTAATTTTGTTACTATTGGGTTACACTTCTTGAACATTTCTTACATTGGGGTCACTATGTATTGATGTGCCAGTCTAGTTAGTAACAATGCTTTTGACACGTCATGACACGTGTGCACATCATCACGCACGTGACAAAGTTGATGACCTCCAGTATTTTACCCAAAATTAGCATGATTCATCTGTGTGTTACGATGCAAGGTTCTGTGCATCATTAGCAAAGAAATAATGTGAATTAATTTGCTTTTTCTAGTATTTTAATGGGGGTGAGTAGCACATAATGTCATCACCTTTCACTGTCATTGTGGAAAACGTCATTACCTTTCATTTTTTTTGCATTTTCACCCTTATTTTCACCTTTCATTGCATGGAAGGTCCTTTTCATTCATTTTCTCAATTACAAATTGTGAAATAACGAATATACGCTTCCCTTTAAATAAAGCAAAAGGAAAAAGAAAAAAACTAATTGCAACCATAGACCCAATTTTTTTTGAAAAGTGCAAATGAGTCCCAAATAAATTATTAGAAGGGTAATTAGCACATAATGTCCCTAACTTTCGGTATTATTGCAAAAAAGTCCCTACCTTTTATTTTTTTGGTATTTTTACCCTTAATTACACATTTGATTGCGCAAACCATCATTTATATTCATTTTCATCAAATTTCTCAATAAAAAGCTGTGAAATGACGAATATATTCTCCTATTTAAATAAAAAAACTAAAAAATTAATTGTAACCATAGTTCCAATTTTTTTTTTTTTAAAAAGTGCAAATGAGTTCCCAATAAATTATTTAATTTTTTTTTTAAAAAAGTGCAAACGAGTCCCAATTAAATTTATTTAAAAATAAAAAGAATAAAAAGTGCTAACGAATCTCAAATAAATTATTAAAGCGTTAGAAATTAAAAAAAATATTTTTTATTTATTTAAATATGAGGGTATATTCATTATTTCACAATTCTTTATTGAGAAATTGGATGAAAATTGATGAAAAGGATGGTTTGCACAATCAAATGTGTAATTAAGGGTGAAAATACCAAAGAAATGAAAGGTAGTGACTTTTTCAAAATAACAGTGAAAGATAAGGACATTATGTACTAATTACAAGTTAAATAATTTATTTGGGATTCATTTGCGCTTTTAAAAAAAACTTGGGACTATAATTGCAATTAATTTTTTTTTTCTTTTTGTTTTATTTAAATAGAAGGGTAAATTCATTTCATAATTTTTAATTGAGGAAATAGATGAAAATGACCTTTTGCGCAATGAAATGTGAAAATAAGGGTGAAAATGTCAAAAGTTGAAAGGTAGAGACGTTTTTCATAATAATAATGAAAGGTGGGGACGTTACGTACTAATTATCCTATTTTAATATGAATGCAATTCAACTTAGTTTCTTTATCCTAATTGTGATTGTTTTTTTTTTTTTGTCTGTGTTCAAATGTTTGTTTAAATGGCAAATGAGTTCTGTTTTTCTGGATGTAGACCAATCACTTAATTGGATTCATATCCTAATGTACAGACAAAAATTTGCAATGACTGGATAATACATATTTAATCATCATTGTTTTGAAGTATGATGCAAGGTTTAAAAATGCGAAACTAAGTACTGAGACAGTTTTTCTTTATGAGGCGAGGCGTCAGCCTCACAAAAAATAAAAAATCTAAGTAAAAAATTATAAAATAATACAAAAATACAAAAAAAATCAAAGTTTGAGCAT
>CAIGRO010116865.1:0-17778 GCA_903798355.1 Fraxinus baroniana | reverse complement strand
GTTGTGGGAATATAATTACCCTAAAATTTATTGTTTAACTTAGATTTAGATTATTTTCCTTCAATATTTTAAATTATATCAAATAAGAGCTTTATTATTTTTTTATTTTTTTTTTTGTTGACGTAGGAACCCGCAGCCGCTATTCGTAAGTGCGCACTTGGTAAATTTCGTTCTATGTGCAGTGTCCGCAAATCACACAGAAGAGAAAAATTGCATTATGCAAGCCCGGTGTGACGGACTCGATCGAGAAAGTGTTGACAGGAGATTCGAACTCGTGATTTTTGGTCTCCGCCTTCACCTGCTCCACCAACTCGACCACCCATGAAGGGGTAAGAGCTTTATTAAAGTATGGACATATGGTAGGTTAACTTTAAAGAGCCAGACAACCCTTATGGTACCTAACACAATTCAATTCGGATAAGTCAATAACAAATATCATGTAATGTTGTTATCAACATCTTAAATGGTGTGTGTAAAAGGGGTCCATTTATGTCCATATATTTAGAGTAGGCGTAAAAATTGTAGCACAGAGAATGGACAAAAATAGCCAATTATTACTAAATTTATAATTATTAAAAATATCAGACTTCTTAGAATATCATCAAGAGATTCTCTAATATTAAAAAAAAAAACACATTTTACAATTTGAAGAACATCTATAAATTTAAAGATTAAAAATGTTTAAGTACTCTAACATACTCTTTATATTTATTACTTCAAAAAAAAATATTTATTATTTTTTCTATCTTTTTTATTTTTACTAGCTTTACTACACATTTTTATATCATTTTTTTCAATTAAAAATTGAAATACTTTGAATGATTTAATTATAGAGAGAATGTTTGAAATTTGAAAAGTCAAACTCACTCTCCATTTTAAAATGTTAATTTGAATAATATTTTGCGGCGTAATTTTAAGAACTATGCACAACTAGGATAAAATAGCATGTGACCCACGTAGTGACGCTCCTTGGACTTCAATCTTTATATTTTACTTATTACTCCGCTCCTCTAAATTTATTCATAAATCAGTTTCTACCCTTATTTAATTTTTATTTTTTAATTTTTTTTCTCAAATTCATTTTTAATCACATATTCTTTTAAAAATAATTTTGTGCGTGGAATCATAACATTTTCTTACTCTTAATCTTACATTTTTCAAAATAATTAATTTTCAACAAAACTACTTCTAGTAAAATTAAAATCAAACAATGGCTTAATCTCTCTTCTCGCACACGATTCTCATCCACTCTCTTAAATTTGTTAAAAATTTAACAATGTCAGTATGGGTTAAATATGTTCCATTCTTTTTGCCTAATACTTTTTCATTGCAAGCTAGTAATAGCCACATATTTTGTAAATCTAACTTTGTACAAGTAGTATGACTCATTTTAAGATACTAATTGTCATGCAACTAGTAATCATTGTAGTTAACAGTTTCATAGTTAAATTGTTGTATTATGTGCTTGTTTGAGAAAAATTAAAAAGCCGAGGTAAAAATATTTTTTAATATTTTGTTAATTTATTTGGGCTGAATATTGCAAGGCATAAATATTTTTTGTTTATCACATTTTTAATAGAAACTTAGAGTCCGTTTGGTAGAGATTAAAATTGAAAAATTAATCGTTATTGTTGACTTTTATTAGACGAATGTGACCCAATAACGACCATATTTTCAATTTTAATTGAATTTTAATCGGTACCAAACGGGCCCTTACTCTTATCTTTCTCAATCGTCGATGAACCCAACCCAACTCTCCTATTGTCACCACCCCCCTTGACCTTTTTCTCTTCATGGAACACTAAATGCAGAGATTTTAATTCTTTCACAGAATTCCTATGGTGGCAGCACCTGATTCGTAAAAGACTTAGATTGTACATTGTATTTTTAAATAAGCAAAACAAATTATAATGTAAAAATGTGATTAAGTATTTGATCCTCATTTTAAAGAACGTTAACAATATTTTTAGATGAAAAATCATGATTAAAGACAAGACTTTGCAATTAATGAAATGTTACGATAAGAATATGATGAAGAAAAAAATTAAGAATATTAGTATGATAATAAATAAAGTCACTGTTTGACAACCATTTTTTGAAAACTTTTTTCTCGTACTTATTTTTGATCATTCGTTCTTGTAATAAAATATTTTTTACATAAATCCGAAACATTTTCCTNGCTCTCAAACATGGGCAAGATAAATTACATTTAGAATATTCTTAAGAGCATTTATAAATATAATTATTATTAATTTATTCGAGATAGTAATTTTATCAAACATTGATACAATATCTTCATACAATCTAATATGATATATGAAACATGTAAGGAATGATTCAATACCACAAATGAAATATGTTGTTGATGAAGGAAAAGCTATTGAAAGAAACATTTATTTGATGACAGGTAAATGGGGCCTTTAGTAACTTCCACAACTACCACTGGGTCAAACTTGGCAATGGCCACCAATTGATGGCTCCATTTGTGGGGATGACTTAATTAATAGACAAATGTTAATTATCACCATGATTGATTTGTATTTTTCTAGTGATGATGACATGAATTTCAAATTTATTTTTTTGAATAATCATAATTAACCCCCTCGTTATTTTAAAAATGCATTTTTCTTTATCTTATTCTCAATCACATATTTTTCGATATAAAATATTACACACAAACCCCACAAAAAAAACTTATTTGTAAATCACATGTTCTTCGTTAAATCATTATTTTAAAATGTATTTTTTGTCGAAAAGATGAAGCTCAAAACAAACTCTTAGCCCCTGTTTGAGCCCCATTTTTATATGTATTTTTTCTATACTCATTTTCAACTACAAATTCTTTCATAACATAATTATACATGCATTTCAAAAACTTTTCTTTACTTTTTTAACTCGTATTCTTGAAAAAATCACTATTTAATATATTGTATCCCAAAAATGGAATAAAAAATGGGCTTAATCGGTAGGATTAATTCATTTGTACAGAATGAATTAAACCAAAATTCTGCCAAAAAACTCACATGGGAGTGGTTCCATATGAGTAAAATATTGGGGAAAATAGTACTCACTCTCTCGCCCCCATGTGAGTAAAATATTGGGAAAAAAAAGTACTCACTCCCTGTTGTGTCTTCTCTATTTTGTCGATTCTGATGCATTCTGTCGATTCTTTTATGTACAAGCAGCAACCGTCTAATCAGTAACGATCACAAGTCTAGCACTATTCTTACTCTAAATGGGAAATTAATAAGAGTAAAAAAAGGAACGTAGTGGGAATAAATGAGGGGGGTGGGGTCCGACAACCACGCAAATTTCGGGCACAGGGATTTGAATTTTCACGGTTTTCCTGTTTACTTTTGGTGTTTCGTCGGCAGCACCGACGCTGGTGGGGGGCCCTCCACCAAATGACCCAAAATTCATATGACTAACGGGTCCCACCCAATTTCAATGTAGGATTTTGAACCACGGACTCGTATTGTATGTTTCCCTTTACTTAACGCTGGTTGTAGACGTTGTACTACTTTATTCCGCCCTGTTCGGTGGCCTTAAAATTGAAAAAATTAGGGCATGTTTGGTACGACTTAAAACTCAATTAAAATTGAAAATATGGCCGTTATTGGGTCCCACCCGTCTAATAAAAGTCAACCATAACGGCTAGTTTTTCAATTTTAATCCGATTTTAATCTCTACCAAACACCCTCTTAGTTTTGAACAATATTTTTTTAAAGATTGTGTGGTTAAAAAATAAGAAGAAATTTAGGATTTATATATTAAATATTTTATTATGTGAATGTGTGATTGAAAATGAGTATAAAAAATAAATTGAAATAAAGTAAAACAAATCAAATAGGGGCTATATTCTACGTCTCATGAAGATAAATATGCTTCTGTCACACAAATTAAAAGATATAATTAATACAGTTAAAAATATAATTTTACTTATAAATTTTTTCTTATATACCCATACATTAAAAAATGATTTAAATAAAAATATTTTACATTTGCTAATAACAAAGCACATTAAATAGAGATATATTAAAAATTAAGTCCTTATTTGGTGGAGATTAAAATTAAGATTTTTAATAGATTTTGATAAGTTGATGAAATGTATGGCTGAAAATGTGTGAGACCCATAAAATATGTAATTAAAATTAATTGTTGACTTTAACTTGAATTAAAATTAAAATTATAATTCCTACCAAGCAGGGGCCAATAAAACCAACCATTCTCTCAACGAGCAACATTTTCTATAATGAGTTATGTTACGTGTACAGAATTTTTTATCTAATCTTTTATCGAATTGACAAGTGGCGGCCCTCAGACGCCCACCCAATAGGAGGCCGCCACTTGTCAATTCGGTGAAAGATTAAGTAAAAAATTTGGTACAACAAGATTTTTCCTTCTATAATTTGGGTCATGTGAAAATGAAAAAGAAGGTTTATCTTTATGAGACTGATAAAGTATTGCAAATAACCAGATAATATTAAATAAATTAAAATGTAGAAAGTGAAAATTCCAAGATAGAATATGAAGCGAAAATTGTTATAAATTATATGTTTATTAGTGAATTATCATTTATCCCTACAGTCCTAATTATTATGACTATTGTATTATTTGTAGCCATAATTCTTTCATTTAAATATAGGGCCTTGGTTCTAATGAAATACATATAAATATATTGACTTCTCTTTACTTTCCTCTATTTTCTCTTTAGTTTACAACACGTTATCAGTACGATACTCTAACAAACTAAGTTGCCAAAATTTATTCATTTTTCTGCTCACTAATCTGGGCAGCCTGCAAAGTGATGATGAAAATGTTTATATATTAGCGTTTCATTGTCCGATAGTCGTGAAATTTGGACATGTTCATAACACATTGTTCTTCAAATCCAACGGTTATAACTAAAATTCAACGGTCCATTCGTGAGAATCTATATACATGTGAACAAGAACCAAAATCTTTTAAATTTGTTATTTAGTATAAGATTTGTGTATTGTCTCAATTATACAAATATCACGATTGCATTAAATAATTATTCTAGTGCACACATCCACCTATCAATTCCATTTGATAAACTGTCACGTTTTCTTTAATCGATTGCTATGTATGGACTATAATCGTTACATTGTGCATATTCAATTTTTGTATTCATTTTGCATGTTATAATAGTTCACAACATGGGGCTCGGACTGAGCCTCGGCTCAGGCTTTTTATGGGCTGAGTCGGAGCCGTGCGAGCCGCTGAGTTTTTTTTGCTATCCCTATATGCCATTCACCGATTCTTAGTAAAATTTTCTTTTATATGACTTTTGTTTTACTCATAAGTAATATTTTACTTATAAATAATTTTTTTACATATAAGTTCATAATTAATTTAAAAAATTAGTTAAAATTCTATGTTAATATTTTTTACTTATAAGTAAATATTACAATTATAAGTTAATTTTATACTTTTAAATAAAATTAAGTGATTTTCCTTACTTATAAGAAACTTTTTTTTTATATTTTATAAATGAATTTTGTCTTATTAGTAGTATTTTTATTTTATAACAACTTTTTTTTTTACATAAAAGTGATTTTTTACTTATAAGTAATTTTTAATTAAATTATAATTTTTCTTATCTTATAAGTAATATTTTTCTTATAATATAATTTATTAGTTAATATATTTTTATTTACAATTTATTTTTGAACAAAATATATTGGTTGAAAATAATTATTTTATAAGGGGTAAAAAGAAGAAAATATGAGAAATAACCAAAACCCGCCGATTTGGAGGGTTGAGAAAACTGCTCAAAAGCACACTCCAATAGTTTTGGGTGATTTTTATACCATTCAAAATCGGTGCTCAAAAAACTAGAAATCACCAATTTTTTTTCTATACCTTGTAAACGGTCCCATCTAAAATTGATGGAAAAGAAAAAAAGACTCCCAAGCAAGCCCTTAGGGATTTAATTTCAACAAGACCTAATAGTGGTGGATTGTTCAAAGAGTTTTAAAAAATGCGTACTAAGCGCTTTTGTAAAGAATTACGATTGCTACATTTAGTATTTTTAAAAAAAAAAAAAACATTCCCACACTTGTTTTTCTCCATCTAATGATTTTTGAAGATGAGCAGGGAGGGTGATTGAGTTGGATTTGCACCCTAGTTCCAAAGGTTTGCTTTCTTCTATTTTTATTTATTTATTTTTCCATCGAAAGCAATTAATTTGCTACTAAAGTTTTAATATTTTAATTCTTATCGATTAATTGAATCCTCCTATTGGAGAATCAAGGATGTCCGTTATTCAACACTTATTTGTAATACCTATTTTTGTAAAATTTGAAAAGTAGAAAGTGACTTGTAATAATGAGAAGGGCAAAGAACGTCATTGTTAATATTATTATATTTACCTTGATTTACAATTTTACGTATATGGATAGGCTTAAATAGAAGTAAAAACAACTTTCAAGTAAATATTTTTGTTTGGGATGAATTATTATTTTTTTTTCTTACGTTATGCTGAAAAAGTTACTTATGCTAAAAGTAAACAACAATATCTTATTTATTTCAATTCTTATAAATAACTATTTTTAAGAATTAGAACATGTTTGGCTGAGCTTTAAATTGTTCTTACAAGTCCTTTTGGAAAAACGTGACTCACGATGCAATTAAGTAGATGGTGGGATGAATAGCATTTTTGCTTATAATTAGGGTAATGAGCGATTAATAATAAGTAATATATAATTTGAATTGAGTGTATAAATTTTATAAAGCCGCCTACTAGAATTCCTCCTTCCTTCCTTCATCCATTCATTCATACATTCAGATGAGATGCTTTTCTTCCCAATGGATGGAGTAGTCTGCCTTTTGTTTTTATTCTTTGTTGCTAAATGCTTACTCACATACAGCTGGAACCAACCCCAAGATAATTATATTCTTTGTTACTTAATTTTTTTTAAAAAAAGTAATTATATTGATATCACAAATTTTGTTGATCTTATCATATTTTAATTGTAATGAAGGTCCTTAATCTTTACACTCTGTATATTCTCAACTTTTTTTTAATCGCAATCTTATCTTGAACCTTCAATTCATTAGCAGAGTTTTTCTCTAATGACAATTTTTGTCCAAACATTTATATAGATGATAAAACCTTCTTCCCCTAATCACTCTGTCATCTCTTAATAATCTATTGAACTTTTATATTTATTGCATTTTATTTAAAAATATGACAAAAAATAAGTTTTTTTTTTTTTTTTTTTTATTATTCTAACAATTTTATTTTATTTTTTTGGATGAAAATCGTCATGCGAGAAGAGATGTGCTAAGTAATAAAATATCGATGATAAGAATGCAATAAAGAAAGTAGAGATCATAAGTATGGCATTGAGCAAAGATTATACAATTTCATTACCATTAGAATGTAAAGCACGAAATAAAAAAATGTGATGTTAAATAAATTTGTTTTCTAGGGGAAAAAAAAATTAAGTGTCGAAAACACCCATTATCAAATTATTTCTACTTTAAAGTTTTTTTTTATCCTTTTTAACTTTTTTGTCTACGAAATTGTATAATAAAAAGTTATCCTAATATTAACAATTTTAAAATTCTAATTTCAATCCATCCTTTCACGACATTTTTAACATTTTGGCTACTATTTGTGTTTTTAACAACAAAAATTCGTAATATAGGTTTACCACGTACAAAAAGGCTTTTAAACATTAAGATATAAGTAATTAAATGTGAATTTATTTATATATTTAAGTATTCCACTAACTTGGTTTCAAAATGTAAATCTTTTGCTTTTGGTTATCAAGAATTTTTTTTTTTATAAAATTTGTAAAGTTTTATAAAAGTTCAAATTTTACGAAAAAAAAAAGAAAAGAAAAAGAAAAAAGAAAATCTCCAAATTTAGTAGCATACTTCTAATATAAATTAAATTTGGATGCGGGAAAATACTTAAAGATATTAATCATACTAAAAAAAGTGAACATAAGTGAAAAAGCCTTAAAGTAGAAATAAGTTGATCGAAAAAACTAGGTTATGGACGTCAGATCAATCGGTATAAGTATTTCAATGTCGGAATCACCAATTACACTTCAAGTGTTTCGTAGATGGAACATTAATTCATGTTCACATAATAACTGTAACAGTGAAATAAAATCAATCTCGAACCATCGATTTCGATTCGGGTTCAATTCTTCCCATGATATATATATTTTTTTTTTGAAAAAAAAAAGAGCTAAAAATATGAATAACATGCTTGAGAATTATTTTAGAGAGTTAATGTTTAAAAATAAGTTCCAAGAAACTATCTATTTTAATTTTTTAAAAATATTGGGATGAATTATTTTTTTCCTACGTTATGCTGAAAAAGTTACTTATGTTATAAGAGTAAACAATAGTATCTTATTTATTTCAATTTTTATAAGTAACTTTTATTTTTTAAGAATCAGAACATGTTTGGCTGAGCTTTAAAATGTTGTTACAAGTCTTTTTGGAGAAACATGACTCACGGTGCAATTAAAGGTAGATGGCGGGATTCAACTCTAGACTATAAATTATTTTAATGCAGTATCACTTATAATTAGGGGAATGAGATTATTAAATATTGAGTGATTAATAATAAGTAATAATTTGATAAAGCCGCCGACTAGAATTCCTTCCTTCCTTCGCCATTCATTCAGATAAGATGCTTTTCTTCCCAATAGATGGCGTAGTCTGCCTTTGTTTTAAATGCTAAGTCACATACAGCTGGAACCAACCTTAAAATAGATAGATTATAGATAGACATAGTCACATAGACCCTTTTTATTTTCCTTTCATATGTTTCTATTTATTTAATTTTTGTGTATTTCATCAGTTTCAACTAAGAATAAATCTAAGTGTACAACATCGGTTGATAATAATGGTTGACAACGATGTGTTGTCAAAATCCTAGTATATGACGTAGAAAATAGTTTTTTTAAAATGAATGAATATGATGATACCAAATATGATGTTGTCAATCAATATTGTACATATAGCATGATTCTTTAACTAATCCCTTATTATTTGGTCCTAAAATCATGACTTTCGGTTTGTTTCGCTGTATAAATTGGATTGCAGATGGACCATTTTATATTCTTCTACTTTTTTTTTTTGGCCATAACACTTGGGCTTATTTTATTTAAACAAGAAACGAATGTTGGCCCTTTTTTGTACCACATATTTTTTTTATAGGAATATTGAACGTACTATAAACTTCTTGACGTTGGCATGAAAAATATTTTCTAGAAAATAAAATGTTTTTCTTCCAAAAGTTGGAATTTGGATGGAAAAATACCATTTTCCTTGAAAAAAAAACTCCAATCAATAGCACCCTAAGGTGTGTTTAATTGCGAGCATGAAAATAAATTTTAGGCAAGAACTTGTTTGTATGGAAACAAATGTTGGCCCTTTTTGTATTTCATTTTTTTTATTGGAATATTGAATGTACAAAAAAATTCTCGAGGCTTATAAGTGAAATGCTTTTCCTTTGTGGACTTTTTCATTATTAAAGTAGATGCTTCTGTAATCGACATTTAGAATATTTCTTTTACTAATAAATTTAACTCGGTTCATCTTATTAGCTTCGAAGATGGAATTAGTAACGTGTTTAAGAGACTCAAATGCAAAATTTACTGGATTGAGTACTCAATACGTAAAAGTAGTTAACGTTTAATGAATACGTTTGCTTCTTTTCCCCTTTTGCACTATCTGCATTTTGTTCACTTTTCCACGTTTGACCATAGCTTTATTTTTCATGCAAAGCACTTTTGATGTCTAAAGGTTGTCTAGACTTGGTTCATGTTTTCAAAAGTTACTTAGTGAAATATCGGGAGAATCCTCTACTTGCTCACATAATATAGTTGATGAAACGTGATTTTCATAATGAATCTAATCATATCATCTAGTTGGACGGCCTATCTAGAGTTGGTTAACCCATGTGCAAAAATTATTTTCTTATCTATTATTTGTTAATTTAAGTTGATACCTTTTCATTTAGAGGATGTTTGGTGTTAAATTAAAATCAGATTTTAAGTGGATTGTGATAAATGTTTTTGAAATGTGTGGTTGAAAAGATGTGGAACTCATGAAAGATGGGGTTGATATTGATTGTTTGACTTTGATTTAAATTAAAATAAGATTTTAATTAGGCCCAAACAGACCCTTAATCTATTTTGGTCTGACTTCTCTTATTCTTCTATTCTTTTCTTCGTCTTGCAAGCAATTGGAGCCGATTCGTTGAACTTAAAGCACTTTACTGGCCTTCTTTATATGTACTTCATTTTCTATTCAACTTTTGTGTTCTTTAAAATGATTTGTCTTGCATGTATAGAAAATGTGAAATGCAAAAAATAAATAAATAAAATGAAATCAAGGACAGGGGTGAACGCAGAACTTTAAAGTTAGGGGGCACAATCGAACTTGCAAAGAAGTTGGGAGAAGTTTTGCAATAAAAAATTTAGGTGAAAAAAAAAATCATACTCCATGTAATTTTGCATTTGAAAATTTACATGAGATATGACTTTTTTCAGATGTAAAATTTCGAAAATTTTTGATGTCATATTCCATATAAAATTTCTAATAAAATAATGAAAATTACATTGAGAAATTTGTATAGCAAAAATAATAACTGTGAATGAAATAATTGATTTGTTTTTTTTAAAAAAATGCGAGTTGGACGTATTTCTTTAAGACTTATGTTTAACGTATTTTTAATTATTTTCGATATCTGTTTGGACTATTTGATATCCCTATAATGTAGTTTTCAAAATAAGTTTTGAGATGACATAAGCAATTTATATATTCGTTTAGCGTACGATCGTCAGAGAAATTTCAAAATTAGCATGTTATTGAAATTCAAATTTATTATGATTTTGCCCTTATTTGGTGAAAATTAAAATCAAATTTTTAGTAAGTGTTGATAAAAGTTAAAACAGTTATAAATTTCATGAAATATGTTATAAAAATTAATTGTTAACTTTAGTTTAAATTAAAATTTAGATTTCAAACAGATACCAAACACGACTTTATAAAAATAAAAAAAAAATCTCCAAAGTTGAGGGCAAGTGCCCCCCCGGACCCCTTTGGGTCCGCCAGTGATCAAGGGTGCTGGCTATGCTAACAACCGTGTTTATATTTTCATATATTAGTAAAGGAACAATTTTTTTGTCACGGCTTAGGATGAGTTTGATTGTCAATATTTTATACAGAAAATGTATTTTTTCCACCCTTTTTTTTTTATTTGGTTGAAATTTTTTTTACATGGAAAATATTTTCATACTTTTGATCACATGACCATATTTTCCTTAAAAATAAGGAAAATATTTTCTTTAGAGATGATTTTTATTTTCCAAGTAATTCACTACATCTTTCTCTCTCATCTACTCACCAATAAAAATTGGACAAGTGTAATAATTTCTATATTGAAAACTAAAGCAACTAAACACATTTATTAATAACTTCCATACAAATAATTTTTAAGCAATTTAATTGTCTAAAATTTATTTTCTTTTCATGCAAATTTCATATTCGCAATAAAAAACACTCTTAGTAAAAAGCAGTGTATAACACCGTATATGTAAAAGGGTTAAAAATGTTATCTACAAAGTACGTTTTGTAAATTTGCCAAACAAATATCATTGTTAATACCATGCATTGTATAAGATTAGATGAAAAAAGTACATGAATTTTTTTTATTAATTATGATTCCCTCCCTACACTTTTCAATTCAATATATTAAATTTACCTTTTCTTTTCTTATCTTATCTTTTATTTTTATTTCCCTCCCACCTACCCACCGTCTTTATATTGAAAAATCATGTTCATTATAAAGGAATCAAATGATTAGAGCCTTTTTTTTTTTTTCAATTCGAACAATTACTTTTAAAATAATAACTTGCTCTAGTAAAAGAAGAATATGACCATGTCCAAATTAAAATTTTAAAATTTTATTCTAGCAAGTAATATTTATTTTAAAAAATTCTATTTGCTTACTCTCATTCAATTCTACGTAGACCTTAGTGGTGTAAAGGGGTACCTTCAGAATTTCAGTTTATATATTATAATCACTTCATTGCAATTCAATACTGTACAAAATTAATGGGCCAAAGCCCAAATAATAAGAGCAAATTCACCTAACAAATTGAGGAAGTGTTGGAAGTGGAAATTACAGGAATCAAGAGACGTGGATATCTCAATTCATGAATTATAGATCATGTTTACTAATTCAAAAATCAGAGTTTTTTTAATTAATTAATATATAAAAAATAAATATTTTTACTAAATATAACAATTCAAAAATTAATTAATCTACCATACACAATTTCAATTCTAAACCCAAATTATCTCTCTCTCTCTCTCTAAACCTCCTACCTCTCTATTCTCTCCTCCCACCCTTTCTCTTACCTCTTGTTGACGATGAGGGTCGCACACGACTGGGAATGGCAATGGGCCGAGCCGAGCCGGCGTGGCCCACCCACCCTTGAGCTCGGCTCGTCACTAGTTCCAGCACGGGTCGAGCTCGACTTGTGGCTCGTTTTTGACTAGCCGAGCCGACGAGCCCGCTCGGTTTGATTGCCACCCCTACACACGATGATTAGTGTAGCCAAAGATGTCGATCAACCCAAACAGCAACGCGACATAGATTGACGTAGGGGCCTTTCCTCCTCTCTAGTCACATATGGTTATGTTTGTGGTGTTGGTTGTTGGGTGGTGTTTGGTTGGGTGGTTGTGGTTGTGGTTGTGGTTGTATGAGATTCCAATACTATTTTTTATGTGTGTGAGATTTCGATGGGCATAAGTGGTGAAGTGGTAGTGATAGCGATAGCGAGTAGTATTCCGATGAGATCGAGGACAAAGCAGATTGTTGGGTCGCAAAAGAGCTCGTTTTTGGGGATCAACGAATCGAGAACAACCTGTAGATCTAATATTCGATTCTTTCGATCTCGTTTCACCAGGGTTGTGTTATGGAGGTGGTGGTGGTGGTGTTGGTGTTGGTTTTGGGGGTTGTTTTATCCGATAGTTGTGGATTGAGGTATATTTGGTGGTGTAATGCAGGTGGATGTGGTGTTTGTGGTACTGGTTGTAGGGGTGGCAAAAAAATTAGCCGGCTCGGACGGCTCGGGCTCGGTTACAACGAGCCGAGCCTCGGGCCGATCCTCATTTTTTTTGTTAGGCTCGGCTCGGCTCAGGCACAAAAAAGCTCAAACTAGACCCGAGCTTTTTTTTATTTAATTTATAACATGTAAAAATTGTAAAAATTTTAAGTTTTTTAAGTAAAAAAATGTAGATTTGACATAAAAATAAAATAAAACCCGAGCTGGCTCGGTTCAGGCTCGGCTCAGCCCGCTAAGGCTCGGGCAGAAAGCTCGGGCCGAGCCTCATTTTTTTTTGCCGGGCTCGACTAGGGCAAAAAAAAAGCTCGGACAAAAAAAGCTCGGGCTCGGCTCGAACTTTTTTTTCCTGGCTCGGCTCGACTCGTTGCCACCACTAACTGGTTGGTTTGTGGTGCAAACGATGGTGATGGGCAGGGGCGGACCCAGCATTGAAGTTTAGTACGAATGGACGTTGACCGGTCAACGTCAACAATCAGCGATCGTAAATGTGATGTCGTTTATTAATATTTAAAACTTAATATATATTATTATGTTAACAATAATATCAAACTCAACAAGTGCCCTAATTGTAAGGATTTCAATAATCTTTATAGATAGTAGCGGGATCAACTCACCCTCCCTATTCTCATTAATTTTGGTAAAAATTGTAAAACGGTAAAAATTGGAGAACTAAAGATATATGAATTGTAAGTTAAGGAATCGAACCAATGACACCTCATAAGAATTGCAAGCTTTAATCAATTCAATTGAAGTTGAAAATAAAATGAAATAACAGTTATATAAGCTTTATCTATTGTCAAAAAAATAAAAAAAGTTCCCGACGGATCCAGTACGGGCGGCTGCGGGGGCTCACCGAGTCCGCCCCTGGTGATGGGTGGTGCATTGTAGGTGGTGAAGGTGATAGTGCATTGTAGGTTGTGGCGGTGGCGGTGATGGTGTGGCGACGACAGTGGCAGTTGAATTGGGACAATGTGATAATTATTTGGATGTTGTGACCAATAAATTTATTAATTTATGACCAATAAGTAATATCTAATATGTAAATTTTTTTTTATTTGAGACACAAAACAATTTGTTACAAATTAATTTGTGACCAAAAAAATAATGTGTGGCCTAAAAATTTGTTAAGTTGTGATCAATAATTTGATAATTTGCTATTTAGAAATAATTTGTGAGCAATTAATTTGATATTTTGTAACCATAAGCTAAGTTGACTCATAACATTTGTGATTGAGCAATAAGTTGTGATCTATAAAATTTATGATTAGTGACTGAAAAATAAATTGTGACCTATAAACTATTTGATTTGTGATGATATTTTGTAACCATAAAATAAGTTGACTTATAACATTTGTGATTGAGAAATAAGTTGTGATGTATAAAATTTATGATTTGTGACTGAAAAATAAATTGTGACCTATAAACTATTTGATTTGTGATCAAGAAATAATTTGTGACCTACGAAATTTTTGAATTGTGATCGAGAAAAATTAATAATCAATTAATTCGATAATTTGTGATCAAATGATATGGAATTGTGAACTTCATATATTTAATTAATAAAATTTATTTTTAATTTATTATTTTATAAATAAAATTTAATAATATCTTATTTTTGAAATTTTAAATCTTATTTCTTAGTTTTGAAATGAGTCATAGTTAAATTTTTATATATGAATTTACCCTTGGAAAGTAATATCATAATATAAGCCTAGCTAATAAAGCAGATAAAGAGCATATACACCTAACAAAGCAACGGTTGTAGAGTAGTATGGAATACATAATGGTAATCAAGTTTAGAGTAATTACGTCAGCAGTTACTTAATTTTTTTATGATAATAATTACACTAATTATCACTAATTCAAAATATTAACTTTAAATCATACAATAAACCATTTAAGTGCCAATGTATCATTAAACTTTCGTCATTTATTAAACCAGATCATAATAAATAATTGTTAAAAAACAATGAGATTTTACTTTATGATTTCAGTCCAAAAATTTGACCAAAGCTAAAGAAGTATTATTTTTTCTCATTTGAACATGTTCAATCCTCAATTCCTAACTCCTTAATTTTTCTGTCTTGACATAATAAATGACGTCGTTTTAATGTTAATTTGGTATAACGGTTAAAAATTTGAAGGAATTATATCGTAAGATAATAACTTTAGTGATTATTATCGTAATTATTATTCAAAATTTCAGCGACCATCAGTTCTTATAGTATTTTCATCATTATATTATTATCTTAATTCTTAAGTTCGTTGGTTGGGCGAATGTCTAAAGTTTTTGTTCTATATATAACATGCATCATGCATACATCATCAATGGGCTTATGCTTACGTCAAAATGAGATGTACCCAATAAGCTTTATTGGAGCAAGTCTTTTCATTTGGCCTTATTTGATTTTCATTATTTCAAAATAAATTTTTTTCTCTTTTATTTTCAACTACATATTTTTTAATAAGATAATATTACAAGCATATTAAAAACTTTTCCCTTAACCGCACAATTTTCATTAAAATATTATTCTAAAATGTATTTTCATAAAAAAATGGAGCTCAAATAGGCTCTTAGTATCACACGTCAATCTTTTTGCTTGTACGAGCTAAAACTAGTATCTTTAGAAATTCAGATGGAGGATGATGATAGAATGCTGACGCGTTTTTTTTTCCCAGTAAAGAGGCATTTCATGTTTTGTGATATTTTTACATGGTTAAATGATAGCCAGGGCGAACGCGGTAGTAGTTAATTTAAATAGTTATTCAATTTTTATTTTAAAATTTGCGACGGAAATAGTGATGGAAAATTCGTAGCTAATTAGCAACGTACCTAAATCCGTAGGTAATTTGCGACAGAAAAAATCTAGCTAATACCGTTGCTAATTAGCTAGAATTTTGTTCATCGCTAAACACCGACGGAATATTTCGTTACTAATTATTCCGTCGCTAAACACCGACGGAATATGTTGTCGCTAATTACCGATGCATTTACCGACGAATAAAATCCGTTTGTGAAAGTCTTTAGCGACAAAATTTAGGGCTTCATCGACGGAAATTTCCGTCTCTGAAGCCGCATTTTCTAGTAGTGATAGGATGCATGCACGAAACAACTATACAAGGTCGTTATGGGATAGACTGGCTTATTTATTTCCTTGTATTGATGTTCTTATTTGAGTGTTTTTTAAGTCGAAATCATACTAGGGTTTTGATTGTCGATCAATTTTGAATACTGAATTTGATGGTGCGCTCATTATTTTCACTGGGCCTTCCGTATTCATCTCGTGATTACACCGGAAAGACTGAAAAAGAACCGTAATTAATGGGAAGAAAGGAATGGTCATTGTCCACATACATAAAACTTACACTTTAGGCTTTATACGTCGTTTAAAATTATAAGCCTCTGAAAAGTCATGCTTAATTTAATAAAATTTTCATAAAAAGTAGCAATGCATTCTTTTGAGAAAATCACCATATTTCAAGGGATCTTATTTTGATCATGACCGTTGGTGGGCATTCATCATTATCTATGCTTGCAATCTGAATCACAATTTTCAACCAGCCTTTTCCTCTACATAGCATGAAGCTATTTGAACTGTGGAGTTTTCTTTTAACGCAGATAATCTTTTTCTCTATTTGGTGGATTTCAATAATTTTCACGTCCATTTGAATGAAATTCGATCAATATCCATTCGTGTGTTACGAACAAAACCCTTTTATAATTTTATTATCATTTAAATAGTTTTTTGTTAGGTGTAATCTATTTTATAATATGAGTACCTGACCTCCAAATATTCAATAAAATTTAACAACACTACAACATATGTGCTTAGAAAATGTGTTCTCTGCAAGTATCAATATATTTGAAGGAGAAAACATAAGCAGGACATGTACTAAAACCTTAGTTAATAGTCTGTACCTGCATATTCATTCAAGATGAAGACAAATAAACAATGAAGGTGAAGATAGTGCATTAATTGTTGCTTATAAACTCAAGAGGACCGGAGTGCTTTAAACTCAAGATACTAAGGAGAGAAATAATCATGGGAGAAGGCTTTTCCGTAGAGGCGACTGAATTAGGGTCTTGGGCAAAATTTTTTAAGCAACCTTTTCAAGAATAAAAGAAAATAACCAAAAAAACCATACCAATCTCAAGATATTGAGAGTTGAATTGCAGGTTATTGTTATTGGATAATAATGAGCTTGTGTAACCGCTCAACCCAAAAGTGCAATCCTGGCTCTTTAATGGAATGAACCACGATAGATAAATAAATCTCAACTGGTTAAGAGTTAACTAAGTTGAGACTTTATTTATTGGAGCTTGAGTTGAGTGAATCCCATCTTGTTTCTTTTTGACTCCACAAGAAGATCAGGTCAAATTAGGGGTGTCAATGTGGCTCGGACGACCCGTGGTTCAGCTCTGGAAAAGCTCGAGCCGGGTCAGCTCGTGACTCGGGCCAGTCCCATTTGGGCCGTCTACTCGATCTTGATCTGGCCCGTGTTACGGGCCATTTTAAGCTAAAATAATAATAACAATAACAATAATAATAATAATAATAATAATAATAATAATAATAATAATAATAATAATAATAATAATAATAATAATAATAATAATAATAAAGTTGATTCCAATATTATTTTTTCCTAA
>CAIGRO010116781.1:1529-12503 GCA_903798355.1 Fraxinus baroniana | reverse complement strand
AATGAAAATGGCACGAATTTGGTATAGATGGGAGGCGCCAAATTCTTCATTAAAGTTTTTAATCATTTAGTTTGTGTCACAAAATTGGATGGATAGTGTTAGTTGTAAAAAACGATGTTCATTTAACATCAATAAAACTTTTTTTAAAAAATAAAAAATAAAAAGAAATTTGGTAAAGTTGCCTTATAATTACAAATGAGAGAAGCATTTACCACGCTAAAGGTGAGAAAAATAGAATTTTTAATTGACATAAATATGGTTACACTTACGTCACATTTACATGGCATTTTGACTTAACTTCATGAACCATGTTGGGATCTTGAAACGTCAATTTTACGATATTAAATTTTAGAAAGAAGGGCTTTCATTCATTTTTTAATAACCTAATGTAGAAAATGACCTCGGACATGGTTAAGAATTTCAAAATATTACACAATTCACATAATAGAAAGGAGTATAGGGAACGCACACAAGATATATAGATCTTACTGTTTATACTCTTTAACTCCTAATCCTCTAAACTCGTTAAATTTTCCATCTACACCACCTAAACTGTTACTTCTTTTTATTTTTGGTATGAACAATTCTCCACCATCGATGTGATTCGACATAGTAAAGGAAATTGTATTACTAGTTCTCAATGGTTGTCCTAATAGAAAATAGGTCCTCAACTTGTTTTAAAATAAGTAAATTAATCCAGAACATTTATTACAGTCGTGCAACCACTACTAATATACAATTATCTTGATTGAATCGTTAGGCTACCTTAAATGTCCGACTAGATTTTGTTTTCCATCGTGTTTTGACATATCACTTTCAACCTCGTCCACGACTTGCCTTCTTTCCCTTCAGCACGAGACCTATCTCCTTCAAAAGAGCACGAAGTTTCTCTACAGTCAAACTCTGCAGATCCTTGTCAGGCACCTCGATTGTGATGTCTCTACATGTCATGTTTAAATATCAAATAAGAACTTCATACGCAGCCCATAATATATAGATACCTTCTACAAGGGGCAATATAATTTAATGGTACACAAGTCTGCAATGAATTTGACGTAGGATACACCTGAACAAGAAAAAAGTGAGAAAAGATAAAAGAGTTTAGAGGGAGAAAATATCAAATTTTATTCAATATCAAAGTCTACGTATTACGATGAATAAGCCCCTTTACATAGAGCAAAGAAGATAAATTCAAAAAGAATTTTTAATAAACTAGAACCTCATCAAAATATTAAAATTAATATAATTTAAAAAAAGATAATTTCAATCAAACTCTATTTTAAAATCCCAACTTCATTTCTCCTTGACTGAAAGAACTCAACTCTAACGAAATAGACTACAAATTCAATACATAAGGAGAACGATCTTTTGGCTGACTAACAATACTGAACTCTTGATAGCAACATATAACTAAATTCATATCAAGGGAGACGATCTTTCTTATCAACCAAATACCGATAGCAAACATTGGAATGTAGAATAAATGCAATCCATCCAAAAAAATAAATTAACTGCACATAATGAAGAGCAGAGGGACTAGCACAGTAGACTAGCATGTAGAAACAAATGATTGCAACAAAAATAGCTCGAATGTGCCCTAATAAGAAAATAATTCAGGCTGTCACACTTGAATGAAAGTTATGTTTTCAATATAGCATAAATGTTTGTGGCACATGCAAACCTCCAATATTACAATCATTTGTTTTTGCAAGCCAATCTCATGTCCTATCCCCTTGTGCTACTTAGTATGCCCATCCAGTTGATTTTTTTGTGGATGAATTACACCATATACTACTTTTCGACATTTGTTATCGATATTTAGTTCATAAAAAAGTTCGCTCACTTGGTATGAGTTTAGTCATATATTGTTGTCAAGAGTTCAGTACCCCGATACTTGATCAAGACAAAAGAACAACCTCCTTGGAGAATGAAATTGTACTCTATCTCGTCGAGTTGAGTTCTCTCAAACAGTAATAAATGGAGTTTTTTGCTTCTCAAATTAGATTTGCTTAGACTCTATATAAAAAGGGTCTATTAATTGTAATGCACACAACTTTGATATGAAATAAATTGATTATCTCCTAATTTATCTCTTTTCGCTCCATCTTCCTTTTTTTCCCTCTTTCTCTTTTCTTTTCCCAAATTGTTCTTGTTCAATTATGTTCCTCGCTAGTCGCTAGTATTATAGCAAACTAATCATCTCAATGTTCTCCCGAAGTTCTAAAATAGATAGGTGTTCCGTTTATAAGATCAACACAAAAGTGCAAAATGAACACCTTGATTGGAACCAAGCTGAGTGCTCGACATGGCCCTCTTACCAGCACCCTTGCTGTCCAAAGCTCTATCCGTAGCCTTGTAATAATAAGTATGACGAATATTAATATTGTATGATGATAATAAGTATGACGAATAAAAACAAGGGCTTCACCGATTGGGGAAGCCTATTTTTTGGTCGGGAATGACCATTGGGCTAAAGCGATCGTAAAGTTGGTTGATGAAAACTTGATCGATAAATTTTAAACAGCAATTGTTCGTTGTAAATGAACACTTTTTCCAGTTTGGTAGGGGGGTGGATTGAACACTTGACCTCTACATTCAAAGTCAGCAACACAGCTAGCTAATATAAATGAACACTTGCTATTATGTCCTTGTTTGACAACCATAATTTCTCATACTCATTTTCAATCACACATTCGCACAATAAAATATTATTCAAGTAAATTAAAAAAAACTCCTTACTTTTGAAGCACACATTTTTCCAAGATTTACTATTCAAAAACTCGTTCTTTCAAAAAAGAAATAATAATAATAAATAAAAATAAATTTGTCAAACATAGGCTATATGCGTTCATAGAAGTTTTTTTGCTTCTACAGAAAAATTCATGTAGAAAAAATACTGATGATCATGGGGCTGGACCCCATGTAAATTAAATATTATCAAAAAAGGGAGCCCACCTATTTGTGTGTATTTTGTATGTTTTCTGTGTGTTTTTTCTATACACATACTCTCTCGTGTTCATAACATATAAATTAGTTCAAGCAACACATGTTCTTTGACTAACTACATTTTATATGAATTAAATAATTTAGTTAATATTTTAAAAACACGTGATTAGCAAAAATTATTTTATAAGTTATTCTTTTCAATCATGAAACTTATAAACTTACTTTTGATGTGCACCATAGGTTAGGAGACCTTAATGTTAATTCCTATACTTTCACGTGTTTTCTTGATTCAGTTTTCTAAACACGTGAGGAAAATGACTTTCGATGATGCACATAAAGAAAATGTTTTTGACTGGCCATGTCACTTAAATAAAAGTCATAATTTCAATGTAAAGGAATTGTGTCCTTTTCAAGGTCCATTCGAGTTTTCGATGTTGCAATCAATTTTTTCTAAAAGTCAATCTGCAGCGCTAGTCCCTTGTACTCATTATTATGCACAACCATTTGAAGTTTTTGAAGATGAGTGGTCAAAGTTTTGCTTTTCGGACTTCTATATCATACTTTGGTTGGAAGAAAATTTGTCCACCTTGGTACAAACTTAGTTAATTTTGTCCAACGTTCAATACAGGAATTTGGTGAAGACAGGAGATCAACCTCCTTGAGGTATGAAGTTTCAGTATATCTCGTCGGACTTGAGTTCTCTCGGTCGGGAAGAAATGATGGAGAATTAGAAGATACATGTCAATTTTGTTTCCAAATTTAATGCGCATTTTAGAAAATGTTCTTAGTATTTGATTTATTACATTTTCTAGTACTTTCTTACTTATAATAGGTCCTTTGAAACCTTATATAAAACGGTCTTTTGTGTTGTAATGGGACAAACTTTGGAATGAATGAATAATTGATATTTTCTTGCCTCGATTCTCTCTTGCCTATTTCCTTTCGTTTGTCTAACTCTCCTCCCCTTTCTATCTCCCTCTTTTCTCCTCTTCTTTCCCCTTTCCCCTTCTCCAGTATTTCTTGCATAACATCCTCCGTCACCTAATCAACCATCGGAGATTTATGAAAGTATTCAATGTGCTGCTGAAAATTTTTGACGGACGCAATAGGCCTTTTCGACGGAAAATTTTGATGAAACATAAGTCCATCGGAGATTAACCTCTTCGACAATTTTTTGCTCGGACCTACGGATTTCAGTTGGTCGGAAAAATTCCATCAGTATAGTAGCGTGATAGGTTGAAATAATTTCTTTTACTGTTTAATTAGCTCCTAATTTTACGAAATTTCTTAGATTTTCCTTATATATACAATGACTATATTTTATAAATAATGATTATAAAAACGAGAGTAATTGCTGTATCCAGCTTTAGAAAATCTTGGTAAAAAAAACAAAAAAAAAATATATTGCAGATTCTTAAGATGTGACTTAGAAAAAATAATTCGATTTGTCCTGGTTCAATGACTGCTAAATTGTTTAGTTGATTTTTGATTAACAAGAGTTGGAGTAAAATTAATTTGTCAAATATATTGAAAACGATACATCAAGGCACAAATTCAAAGATTTCACCATATCTTTTGATTACGACCATAAGGATGCAATTTACCGACTAAATAAATTTTATGTAGTTAATCTCAAACTTATCGAATATAGAATTTAATTTACTATTATTTCTTATCATCTTGTTGAAGACTCAAATGCATGAAGCCCATAATCTTCAATTTATGGACCAGAACATATTGAGCTTCAATGCTGATTTGGTGGATAAATTTCGTTCGCAACAATTATACTTTTAGTCTTTTCAATCGGGGTAATTATATTTTAATTTTGTTCATTCGAATAGTTACATATTTCAATCTCTTGAACTGACGCAAATCGATGACACGTGGATCAATAGATGATGATCGTCATTCATTTCAATGAAATTGTACTTATTTTACATCATCAACTAACAATTACATGTGATAATCTCCATTTATTGATTACCACGTCATTGATTATTTTTAGTGAAATTGTACAAAATTATCTTAATCAAAATCAAATTAAAGTGTAACTATAAGATTCAAATCAAGTATTGTTATCCAATTGTAATCCTATTAAAGTTAGATACATCAAATTGAACAAAATTGAAATACAGTCACCTAATGAAATTAAAGTGAAAGTATAGTTAATTGGGAATGAAAATGGCACGAATTTGGTATGGATGGGAGGCGCCAAATTCTTCATTAAAGTTTTTAATCATTTAGTTTGTGTCACAAAATTGGATGGATAGTGTTGGTTGTGAAAAACGATGTTCCTTTAACATCAATAAAACTTTAAAAAAAAAAATTGGTATTTTGACTTAACTTCATGAACCATGTTGGTATCTTGAAACGTCAATTTTACAATATTAATTTTTAGAAGGAAGGGCTTTCATACATATTTTAATAACCTAATGTAGAAAATGACCTCGGACAATGTTAAGAATTTCAAAATATTACACAATTCACATAATAGAAAGGAGTGTAGGGAAAGCACGCAAGATATATAGATCTTATTGTTTATACTCTTTAACTCGTTAAATTTTCTATCTACACCTCCTAAACTTTTACTTCTTTTTATTTTTGGTATGAACAATTCTCCACCATCGATGTGATTCGACATAGTAAAGAAAATTGTATTACTAGTTCTCAATGGTTGTCCTAATAGAAAATAGGTCCTCAACTTGTTTTAAAATAAGTAAATTAATCCAGAACATTTATTACAGTCATGCAACCACTACTATTATACAATTATCTTTATTAAATCGTTAGGTTACCTTAAATGTCCAACTAGATTTTGTTTTCCATCGTGTTTTGACATATCACTTTCAACCTCGTCCACGATTTGCCTTCTTTCCCTTCAGCACGAGACCTTTCTCCTTCAAAAGAGCACGAAGTTTCTCTACAGTGAAACTCTGCAGATCCTTGTCAAGCACCTCGATTGTGATGTCTCTACATGTCATGTTTAAATATCAAATAAGAACTTTATACACAGCCCATACTATATAGATACCTTCTACAAGTGTGAGAATCATAAGGGGCAATATAATTTAATGGTACACAAGTCTGCAATGAATTTGACGTAGAATACACCTGAACAAGAAAAAAGTGAGAAAAGATATAAGAATTTAGAGGGAGAAAATATCAAATTTTATTCAATATCAAAGTCTACGTATTACGATGAATAAGCCCCTTTACATAAGAGCAAAGAAGATAAATTCAAAAGAATTTTTAATGAACTAGAACCTTATCAAAATATTAAAATTAATATAATTTAAACAAACATAATTTGAATCAAACTCTATTTTAAAATCCTAACTTCATTTCTCCTAGACTGAAAGAACTCAACTCTAGCGAAATAGACTACAAATTCAATATATAAGGAGACCGATCTTTTGGCTGACTAAATATCTGTACTGAACTCTTGATAGCAACATATAACTGAATTCATACCAAGGGAGACGATCTTTCTTATCAACCAAATACCGATAGCAAACATTGGAATGTAGAACAAAATGCAATCCATCCAAAAAAATTAAATTAACTGCACATAATGAAGAGCACGTGGGACTAGCACAGTAGACTAGCATGTAGAAACAAATGATTGCAACAAAAATAACTCGAATGTGCCCTAATAAGAAAATAATTCAGGCTGTCACACTTGAATGAAAGTTATGTTTTCAATATAGCATAAATGTATGGGGCACATGCGAACCTCCAATATTACAATCAATTGTTTTTGCAGGTCAATCTCATGTCCTATCAACTTGTGCTACTCAGTATGCCCATCCAATTGATTTTTTTGTGGATGAATTGCACCATATACTACTTTTCGACGTTTATTATCGATATTTAGTTCATAAAAAAGTTCGCTCACTTGGAATGAGTTTAGTCATATATTGTTGTCAAGAGTTCAGTACCCCGATACTTGATCAAGACAAAAGAACAACCTCCTTGGAGAAAGAAATTGTACTCTATCTCGTCGAGTTGAGTTCTCTCGATCGGTAATAAATGGAGTTTTTTGCTTCTCAAATTAGGTTTGCTTAGATTCTATATAAAGAGAGTCTATTAATTGTAATGCACACAATTTGCTTAGACTCTATTTAAAGATGGTCTATTAATTGTAATGCACACAACTTTGATATGAACTAAACTAATTATCTCCTAAATTATCTCTTTTCGCTCCATCTTCCTTTTTTTCCCTCTCTCCTTTCTTTTCCCAAATGGTTCTTGTTCAATTACGTTCCTCACTAGTATTATAGCAAACTAATCATCTCAACGTTCTCCTGAAGTTCTAAAATAGACAAGTGTTCCGTGTATAAGATCAACACAAAAGTGCAAAATGAACACCTTGATTGGAACCAAGCTAGAGTGCTGGACATGGCCCTCTTACCAGCAGCCTTGCTGTCCAAAGCTCTATCTGCAGCCCTATAAAGTTATTGAAGGGAACATTTTTTTTTTAAATAACCATGGATGTCCAGGCCAACTTACGCGCACTTCGACTAATCCCACGGGCTCTGAAATTTACGGTCGGATACTCACCTCAGTGGCCATGAGAGATTCGAACTGATGATCATTTGGGAGTAAACCCAATGTCTAACTAATTGAACAATCCCTCATGGTTTATTAAAGGGAACATGACCCCAAAGATTTGCAGAAGAGCAGTGTAAAACTGTAAAAGAGCAAAATTATTCAACATTGCTAGCCCACAATCAGATGAATATAACACTTTTTTTTTCTAGAAACCTAATTTGAAGTACTACCCTTCAGATCTTTCTTAAAAGAATCACTCTTCTGATTCTTAAGCATAAAAGACGTAATCAATATATTTGGTTGGTTTGTCTTGATAAGCTGGTCCTCTGATAAACAAAGATTACATTACCATAGAGATTTAGACAAGTCAAACTCGTAAATGACAAATCATTGTCTCCATAACACAGCAAATTCTAAAACCAATTATTTCCTACATGAGCTTCACTAAGTTGGATGCATATATATATCATAGGGTAATTAGAAAATATACCTTCTTGTAAACATCAGGCACCAGAATTGAACCACTTTTCTGATATACTTTAGATAATATGACTCAAATTATGAGGAAAAAAATAAGAAAAAAAGAAGCAGCAGCAGAAGTCCGCTATTCCACATCAGATGCTAGTAAAGAGGCTCACTCCATCTTCTAAAAATCCTCTACAACCGATGTCTCAAAACGCATATAAGTATTGACTTATGAATATTTTGGCACTATCACAATTTAACTTCACATGAGAACCATAAAAAAACATGGTAATTGAAAGGACTTATTTCGAGAAATCAAAAAAATGATGATAACGCAAGAATGAAGTTTCAGCCCCAATATTCTAATACAAACAAAAAGTAATAAGAATATACGGATAACAGAAATTCAGACAAATGGGATTGCATGAATACCCAGCTATTTTCCTCTAGCTAACAAAGAACATTTTGGCCCATCAAAATAAAAGCAACATTTACTAGCAGAAACTAAAAGTTATTGGATTTATTGAATATACAAACCTAGAGGTGACGTGTCACGATCACAAATATAGATCCGAATCCCACCCTGTGTAAATTTGTCAACACATAAATTAGAAAACATATGAAAAACTGAAGATTAAATGCGTGTCTAAAGATTAGATTTTTATCATCAGTTACATCCACAGAAACTCAATAGCTGCTACTGATATATAGAGCCACACATGAGTGAAAAAGAATTGGAGGAGCCACCACTCATGGTGCCTCAGTTAAGTACACAAAAAAGAATTTAGAGAGAAAAAAAAAATGGAGAGAGAGTCCAATGAAATTCAGCAAATGGAGACTTGGAACCAGGGGATATGTGGGATTAGGGATCTGTCATTTTCTTTTTCTTTTTTGAATTTTTTGTTTGGTTTTTAGGATTTAGCCTCTGCACCATAACCATTATTTGAAAATTCATTTTTCAATATACTCATTTTCAACTAAACATTCATACAATAAAATATTATATAAATAAATAAATAAAATACTCTGTTTTGACTATACGTTATGTTCAAAATCACTATTCAAAACATTGTTTTGACCAAACAATAACTTAATTTCTTTTGTGAATTTCAATCGACTTAAATTTACAAAAAAAAAAAAAAAAAACCTTTTAGAGATATTCAAATATAGAGATTGAATAAGTTTTGTATATTTTTTAGTCGAGACTACATGGAACATATGTTAATCAGAGTAACCGTCAACCACAGCCATTGACCAAAACCTAAGAGTTGGACTTCATTTTTTTTAGACAATGTCTCTTTCAATCTTATAGCACTCTAGGATCACTCATATTGAGGTCCGGTCCTAAGATGGACCAAAGGAGAGTGGAAAATTTCTCGCTAGTTCAATATTAGAAAGCATTTTCACATCGTCGATAAAAAAATCATGTATATGTCGATATGATCTATTAAAATAGAGTAATTAAAAAAACATTTTTACATTACAGATGGCAAGAGACATGATAAAAATGTCTTAACGATAGAAGCAAGACAACGTGCCGCTCCTTTACCATATTTGCTAACCCACATTTCCAAACGTAATGCATTTTCCGTTCTACAACTTACGTTTCAAGAGTATCTATTTCAAGTTCGGTACAAGCAAGCCCTACCACTTCAGTAGAAGAGACAGTTATCCAAATTTAAATGTCTTGACAATGCACAAATGTTCTTGTGAATATTCTATTAGAAAATTATGAGCAAATAAGATAAAAATGAATCCCATATATTATTTGATTCTTATGAAAATATTTAAATACAGAAATATAATTCTTATCTTATTCAAACGTAATTGAAAAATTAACCAAGCGATAAGTATTATTATTCGACTATATATTGTGGATGAATTTTTAAGTTTACATTTTCCAAATTTTTTTCTTTTTTGGGTTCAATTTAACCATGTTACTACATTAATCTAGATTCTTAACAAATGTCATATTCTTGACTTCAATAAAGATTATTGATCATAGTCGAGATCACGACATATTTTGAATTCCCAACTATAAGCGAGAATTTATGCGTATGTAAATAAGAAGAATTAATGATTTATCCACTCGTACAATCATACAGCTCCCACTATATGTAAGATTTTCAACTCTATATAAAGTGAAATAACTAAAAAAATGTCATCTTCTTAAACAACTGAGATAAATGAGAGAAGATTTATGGAAGTTTATCATTTGAAGGAATAATGCTATATGACAACACAAGTACTTAGTACCAGTTTTGGTGACAATGAATCTCATTGATTCATTCTCCAATTCATTGGATTGCATTTGATGGTTTCTAAATGCCTACAAAGTGAGAAAGGCTTCGATAGGACAATCCTACATGTTGCAATTTGAGTGGCTCAATGTGTCCTACCAAGTGTATAATGGGACTGTCTTATTGAGATTTTTCTCCTACAAAGAATGTTGAGAAGGAATGCATATAATGTACTGCATCATATTATGAATAGCGATAAATCGAAATAAATTTGTTGAAACATATCGATTGAAATAATGATTTGCCAAATAAACTAACGTGATCATACTAAAATTGAATTTACTAGAGAAACCTGAAGTTTCTGGACAATTCTAGTAAAATTAAACTTGCTAGAGAAATTTGAAGTTTCTGAATCTATAGTCTGAACACTTAAAGGTATATACTTATGTGAAATGAAAATGAAAAAACGCAAAATTGCAATATGAAATGTATGACGTTTTACATAATAATTTCACAAAAACTTGTATAAATACATTAATTATCATATGGAGGATGTAATCACAAGTCTCTATTTCATTAACGTGACAATGCATGAAATTTGATATGCATGTAATAAATGTAATTATAGACAATTTATCTTATATGATTTTGAACTATCTTGGAAGGATTTAATATGTTCGAAGCATAATTCAAGTGAGAGAGAGAGAGAGAGAGAGAGAGAGAGAGAGAGAGAGAGAGAGAGAGAGAGATTATATAGCTCACTCTCGCTATT
>CAIGRO010116774.1:0-12321 GCA_903798355.1 Fraxinus baroniana | reverse complement strand
TTTGAATTGAATAGATAATTTTTATTGTCCGTGTTTCGATATTTGTGAATGAATCGTGCCTAACTTAGTTGTGAGTCAAGCTTTGAGATGGGTCGACCCTATCGCATGTTAATGGTGAAGTTGGACTCCTATAGACTCTGTTAGCTTATAAGTCCTTTAAAGTCGATATCTTGGCACCAATCGTACTACTACGTAGCATTATTCTAATTCAGTGGTGAGTTGCCTTAGCTTGGACATTAGCCACCGTGCTCAGCCTCCCCGTGGATTGAGATGGAAAACTTCTAGTCCAACAAGACTTTATGGATGACTTGAAGTGACACAAATTCGATACATATGGCATACTTAGTTGAATTGAAGCTCTTGCTTGCTTATACTTTGACTTGATCTCAAACATTAAACTGTTTGACGCTGGTGATGAATATTTATCTTTGGTTTGAGTCAAATTGAAGATATGGATAAAGGGTTTGAAGTGAACTCCATGTGTTTAATTAACATAGTATTAGAGCACGAAAGATTTACAAAATTAAATTGACAAATGAAGAGTCCGCGACCAACGGTGAAGAACAGGATTTTGGCTACTAAGGTGAGGAGAGAGAAAGTGAGAAAAGAAAAGGAGAGAAAAAGAAAAGAGTGCAAACATTGGATCTTCCAGCTTTGTGGCAAAGAGAAGTTGAGAGAGTAAAAGAGTGTGTGTAATTTTACAATTTGATTAGTAAATTACTTCTCCTCCTCCCATGTGGATGTAGATGAATTTTCAAACTACAGCTTTTATTTTCTTCCACTTATATCACGTACATGTTTTGGTGAGTTTCCCATAGAAGTAGTATTAGAGCCAAGAGTTATATTGGATATTGAGTTGAGATGTAAATATGAAAGTTTGAGATGGAGCCTTTGAGGAGAAAAAATAATTTCAATATTTAGCAAAATACTACTAATTGTTGGGGTTTTGACCCTAATTCGGTCCAAATTGGGTCTAGGACTTTGCATTGTGGAGTATTGGACTTGAAGTTGTCAAAATATGGTCCAAGAAGGAAAAAAGGTGAATAGACGGCGCTGGATGGACGCCCGTTTATCGCTTGAACGAGAGGAGCAAAATTGAAACAGAGCAAAATTTAGCAATCATGTTTTGGAAGAGGTAACGAAGTGTTACTATTTGTCACAAGAAAGGACATAGTATGAGGAATTGAGGAATTGACAAATCGTCTTAAAGAGAATAAGAAGTCCTAAAAAAGTTTCAAGAAGCTTGAGATTCTATGACTGTGGTCAGCAATGATATCGATTGTGTTAGTAATATTTAGATTTGAATTGTTCTCATCATTAGTTATGACAATGGGGCGAGGCAAAGTCTATGACTGTGGTCGGCAATGATATCGATTGTGTTAGTAATATTTAGATTTGAATTGTTCTCATCATTAGGGATGACAACAGGACGGGGCGGGGCAACCTTCTCCACCCCTCGCCCCGTCACCCATTTAAGGCGGGGCGAGGCGCTTGCCCCGTTTACTACATAGTTTAATTTTTTTTTTTCAAGTTTTTGATAATTTATTTTTATTACTCTCATTCATTAGATTTAGACAAATAATTTTAGTTGTCATTTTCTAGTAAAACTAATGATATTTCGTGACATTTTTCATTTAAAATATTGAATTCTAAAAAAAAAAACATAAAATGCTACAATGATTCTATTTTATTTCTCACACGTGCTAGTTGACTTTTGTGAACTGTAACTTGTTTCAAAAGGTAAGAAATGCATACCATAAATTCAAACATAGTTTTACCTATAATTAATTCAAATCGACAATATGTTATAACTCTAAAAATACTCTTTTGCAACACATATAATTGAATACACTAAAAAACACAATATGAGTGTTAACGCGACATGTAACAAGTAAAACTCATGTTGCAATGCACAACTTATAACCTAATATATTAATTTTAATATCGACGTGACAGCAAGCACGTTGCAATGCAATAAAACAAAACCTTATTTCTTTTAAGAATTTAATGTAATATTTATTAAACAACTTGTTGTAACATGGAACATGCACGTAGCAATGGTAAATAGAAACTCATTTGCTTAAATTAAAACGTCAATTGTCAGTCTTGTGAAATATGATTAATATCATCTACCATCTCGACCAACATTATCTCCAACAATCACGCACCTGAAATATTAAAATACCCCATAAACATAACTAGGATTTCATATTTAATGCTAACGTGAAGATGTGAAATGCTTACTTAAAATCGTTGATCGATTATTTAAATCTCAATTACACCTATCGTTAATTAAATAATTGTTTATTGTAGTACTACAAAATAATTTTTGTTCGTCTCAATCTCATATTTAGAACCCTAAACCTGTCCCAGTCTCAAATTTAGGCACATTAGTCACATCTTATTAAAATATAGATTAGGAAATCAATCTTTAAAATCTTTAAAATGTCTACTGCCATTTTGGGGCTGTAAAAATAAAATCAAATAAAGAGAGAGAGATTTTGGGGCCGCGAAAAGGGCAATTAATGAAAATTCTAATTATAAGTTATATCCCATAACGTGAAAATCAAACATAATAATAAATACATATATAAGTGGTGACAAAATGATTATAAATTTAAATTCTACAGACCATAAGCTGTCAAACAACCTTAACCTTCAATTATGTCCAGAAAATCATCAAATTTCATTGCATTAAAAGTGGTAAAATTATCATTTGGTTTTCTTATCGTGATTTACAAATCGCAGATTCTTGATTTTTCCACGTTAGAATTCAAAACTTTAATGCCCGAAAATTTCAACTATCAAGAACACGGTCCAAAACTCCAACCAATCTGCGAAATATATTCATTTTCATATTTGAGTCTCATATACAATATTTGGATAGTCTATGTGTGGTAGAGTTCAACAACGAACGAAAATATTTTGAATTAGGGGGCTCAATTAGAGCTATACGGATCGAATACTTTGTTTTTAATTTTTGAATGATTCATATTTGATCCGAGAAAACACAGATTTATGCTTAAAAAGTATTCATTCATTAATATTTCGCTTATTATTTTCATTTATTTGATTTGAAACATCCACTTTATTAATATTTTACTCATCACAAGAGAATTCATATTTACATTTAAAGAATTTATGATGTATTTGATACAAACAATTGATTCAGGTAATCGAAAGGAAATCTATATAACCAATATACAATACGAATAGTGAATCAAATAAACACGATTCGTTATATATAAGTCAAAGGGTTAATTTCACAAATGATCACTGAAGTTACCTGAAAATTTCAAAATGGTCACTGAAGTTTCAAAGTTTCAGAAACGGTCACTGAAATTTGAATTTCTTTCACAAATGGTCACTGAATTTTCAGATTTTTTGGGCAAGTTTGAGGCAATTTTTCGGCAACTTCCGACCACCAAAATCGTCGATTTCGGATACCGTTGGAAAGCCCACGATGTTCTCTTCAATTACCACAAAAAATCTTCCCTAAACCGTCGATTTCGAATACCATTGGAAAGCCCACGATGTCCTCTTCAAATACCACAAAAAATCTCCCCAAAACTCCAACTGATTCGGTCGGAATAAACCCACGAAGTCGGCAACCGAAAATTGTGAAAATCTGCCCACATTTTCAAAATTTTTTAGACGAGTTTGTGACATTTTTTCGGCAACTTTCGGCTACCAAAATCACTAATTTCGAATACCGTTGGAAAGCCCACAATGTCATCTTCAATTATCATAAAAAATATCCCCATAATTCCAAGGGATTCGGCCGGAATAAACCCACGAAGTCAGCTACCAAAAAAGTCTGAAAATCTACCTAGTTTGGGTAACTGACTTCGTGGGTTTATTCCGGCCGAATTATTTGGAGTTTTGGGGAGATGTTTGGTGGTAATTGAAGAGGACATTGTGGGCTTTCCAACGGTATTCGAAATCGATGGTTTTGGTGGTCGAAAGTTGCCGAAAAATTGCCTCAAACTTGTCCAAAAAATCTGAAAATCTGGGCAGATTTTCACAATTTTCGGATACCGACTTCGTGGATTTATTCCGGCTAAATCACTTGAAGTTTTGGGANAGAAACTTCAAATTTCAGTGACCGTTTCTGAAACTTTAAAACTTCAGTGACCGTTTTGAAATTTTCAAGTAACTTCAGTGACCATTTGTGAAATTAAGTCATAAGTCAAATTGATTCAATCATTTTAGACTCATTCTATATACACAAATTAATTGGAGAAAATGCAAATTTAGGTTCTAATTAGTTGAAAATTTGATTGGAAAGTAAAGATTTGTAGTATATGTGATAATTTATAGAGAAATTGTATACAAAATTAAAAAATAAAAATAAAAAATAGAAGGGTTGATGTTTTGGTAAAAAGGGCTCAAGGGAGAGAGTAAGACAGGAGAAAAAAAAATTCAAATTTAATGGGGGTTAAAATCAAGTTTTAATAAAAATTAAAGAATTGTGAATCTCACGAAATACGTTATTAAAATTAATTGTTAACTTTAATTTAGATTAAAATTTTAATTTATCTAAAAAATAATAGCAATAAAATAAATAAGAGTTCTGTTATGTGTACATAGCAAAAAGTTGGGTGTTCATAATGGACGAATGTGTAGACATTATTATTTATGGATTTTGCTAAAATTCAATAAATAAATCTCAAAAATTGCGGGGTCACATTACTGTGGGAACCTTCCTGTGTCTTGTAGTACAATACTTTTGGGAATCATCGCGAACGTTCAAAGTCTTTTGTAACTGAGTGAGCTTTAGGACAATTGGGCCTAAAAGAGGTGTGTGGGGTTGGCAATTCTCACTTTTGCAACTCATTTTTTGCTTCCACAACTTGAACCAGTTAGCGGAAAAGAATTTTACTATTAAAAAATTCAGTTCTTCCTTTATTCTTTCTGGTGTTTCCTCAACTCATAGGTAAACACAGATTCTGTCATACGATATTATGGGCGTGTTTGGTAACAATTAAAATTCAATTAAAATTGAAAATATGGCCGTTATTGGGTTCCACCCGTCTAATAAAAATCAACAATAACGACTAGTTTTTCAATTTTAATCCAATTTTAATCTCTACCAAACATGTTATATTATAAACCCATAATCTTAATAATTTATATTAAAATCTGCTAAAAAGGGTTTCAAGAACTTTATCAAAGAACCCAAGTGTATATGGGGTTCGACCTTTTCCTTTTCACCAAAAACTTCTATTTACTTCAAAGATCAGTACGCCGACAGTATTCTGCCCTTTTAATATCGACAAAAGTTGTTCACATTCGAATTCGATAATATAAAAACTCAAAAAAAAGTTAAAGATGTCTATAGTAAATTAATTCCGTTACTTAGAAGTAATTACTTAAATGGTAACCATAAGCTTTTTTGCTTTACATTGTATGAATGTTCTTTACGTGTAATTCAATTATTCCAAAAGCAGTATTTCGAAGACCATAAAGAGAAAGAAGACTCCAAGCTGAATTGAAAATGAAGAAATAATTCATGTTCCCTCCTGAAATTTAAATTTTGAATTTTTTTTTTTTAATTTGCAAAGTTTATATTTTTTTTTGAATTTTTGATGTTTAAATGCATGCGTTACATGTTAGTAATAATTAAATTGATTGTCATTATGAAAAATATGGACCAAATTATTCCTAAAATATGCACTTTAGATTTTTCATATCTTTTTGCAATTATAGTAAAATTAGTTGTCACCTTTTGAAAGGAAAGGAGACTTGAGCAATATAATAAGAGTGTAAGTCCTCCTCCAGTTCAGTTCTCTCTCAAGCTATTTCCAGAACACAGTCATCAAGGTTTTCTCTTCTGGTATGTATCTCATGTTTTCATCATTTTTTTTTTATTTGTTAGTATGGTATAATATTGTCTAGTCGAACTTACAAAAATGCGAACAAGTGATATTGTTGAAGAAGAATAGGCAATGTCGTTGCGCTCGTTCATCTTATTCTTTTTGAACGTGCTATTACATGCCTACTTTGGTAGAGAAAAATGGTCGCTTATTTCTTGTTCGTGAACATGACATACACGATTGAGTTTTTCTAGTCACTAGCGAAATGTAACGTGTAACCCAGGTTGTAAAATGTGAACTAGTATATTAATTTTGGGTCTGAGTAAGACTTTAGAGAATATGAACGGTCGACAAATTTGATTCTCAAACTAAAATCTAGGTTATATTATTCAATTCTTCTGTCGTTAAAAGTACTCTACGCGTTTTTTCTTCTTGTTCAATCAAAACTTGTTCCTCTCATGGAAGATATCGACATGGACATTTACCCACTTTTAGTTGTGCAATCACATTCTATATGTGACTAAAACAGCTACTAGAAAACCAAATTTTCATTCCCTACCAACTATATTTACTCAATTCTTGACATAAATATTCATGCTTTCACCTAATACTTTGCCATATTTCTTTCTCAAGAAAAAGAAAGCTTAAAAATCAATTTCCTCTTTCAATACTATATTTACTTTATTCAAATTTGAATGAAATTTTCACCTACCTAATAATAATATTTAACTTCAAAGGAACAATTTACTTATCTTTCAGTTTTCGTTTTGGAAATACGCGTATCAATTATTTATTACTTTATTAGGAATTGCACCGTGGAGAACACGATAAATCTTTCAAAAAAATATCAATATATAGGAGTCTTGTTTGTTTAATTTTCTCTATTTTGTATGCTCGTTCGACCAACTTAAAAGGTAATTCCGAATTTGTTATCCTATAGAATATATAGTGTATTAATTGTTTTCCTAAGTCGGGGCTCATTGAAATAGAATAATAAATTGCCACTTTTTTTGTTTGCTAGTCATGTTTGGTTTAACTGATTGTGACTTTTCTCTATAAAAAGAGAGAAAAATGGGTAACATTCTCTGCAACAGTACAGAAGTATTGTTCGTGGCAGCTAGGATTTCATTTTTGTAGAATTTATAGTTATTACTTATTTATTATTAACACATTTAGCTAATGTTCGTCTTTACTTAAAATAAAACTCTATATTTCTTATTACATTCTCAACAATATATTCACACAATAAAATATTTTGTACGTAAATCTAATTTTTTTTTTAATCACACATTCTTTAAAAAAGGAATTACTATTTGATAAAATAATTTTTTTCCCCTAAAAAATGACAATCAAATAGGGGCTTAGTAGAATTCAAATTTTACAATTATTTAATTACCAATCAAATATGTATTAAAGTGTTATAATTCTAATTATATTTTTTGTTCAATGTTGTTGCTTTCATCAATTATAACAACAAAAAATCTTGACAAAAAAATTAAGGCTGGTTTGGTTTGTGTTTCGAATTTGAGTTTTGAGTTTATTTTTATTTTGAGGGTCTATTTTAAGATGTTTAAAACGTATTTGATTTGTCATTCTAAAAAAATTATTTCTCAAAACAGAAAACTAAAAAATAAGTTTGGTTTAAAATTTTGAAAAATTATTTTATTAAATTATATTCCATTAAATTTGATTATTTAGTAAAAGATAAACAATGTTACGTTAATATAGTATCAAGTATTATATATTTAAAAGCTGGCAATAAATCTAAAATTAAAAATTGATTTGAAAATATAGGAAATAAAAATAAAAACAAATACATGGACTTAAAATATTTTTATTTGTATTCATTTAAATACTTTTTTAAATTTTTATGTAAATAATCATTAAGAGCTAGAACCTTTTTTTTTTTCTAGAAAGTTTTATAATCTTTAATTTTATTTTTTTTCAAACTTTATCAATTTTATTTTTTGAATTTTAACTGGTGTCTTCGACTAAGATTTTGATAGATTTTAAAATATTATAAATCTTAATGAATTTCGCAAATTTGAATATATTTTCAATAATTTCATAAGAATCTCATCAAATATAATGAAATTTTTAAAAACTTGGTTATAATAGAAATTTTAAGCTTGAAATCCACCAATATCTTTTAAATCCATTATTTATTGAGGATACTTAGGGGGTGTTTGATCCACATTATTTTGACAGAATGTATTTTGGAATAGTAGGTTGATGAAGAATGTGTAGTTGAAAAAGAAGGAAAAATTATTGATGTGATGGAAAATATTATTTTATTGTAGAATGTTTAATTGAAAATGAGTAGAAGAATGAGAATGAAAATTTTAATGTGTACTAAACATGAGCTTAGTCTTATAAAACGTACTATTGGAATTGGTATCATTTATCAGAGGATCCAGTTTATCTCTAATCCGAAATACTATCTATTTGAGAGCAAGCAATAATCTCTACACTGGAACAAGACAATCAACATAAATGAAAGATGAAACATATAAAAAACATAGCAATCATATCATTCATCTCAATCTTTAAAAAACAATAAGCTAAATATAATTTTAGCAAAAGTCACCTAGTCTTGTCTTGTTGCAACTGCAAAAGCTGCCTTGACTGATTGTAACTAGGTTGTAAAACTTCCATGTGATAAAAAAAAGGTCAACAAACTTACCATGAACCACAAAGCAGAATCCACCCTTCTTTGGCTTACAGGATATGCCCTCCCTTAGCATGCAGAGTATGTCATCATTCAGCTTGCATAATTTGCCATCAACCGGTCCACCAAGTAGCCCAACTTGAGATCTTAGGCTATGAATTTATATGATCCACATCCAATCTTCGTCAATAAAAGAGATCCACCTTCTGCTACACCAACCCGACCTTTCTATCAACCTTCAAATATCATGTGCCTGTTCCCAGTCCCTGGCCGTCTGTAGCCAATGTTTTATCGAGCACACCCTCTCCATCCCTTGGAGCTCCTATAAAAAGGGACAAACTATTACAAGAGCTTGATACGGCAACAATGAGGAGAAAGACAAGAAACTTATATGTACCATATGTTTATGATTGAAACTCATACTTCTTTTGCATAACATAAAAAACTAATGCTCTCTTTCCTAGAGTAGTTATTCTCAAACACCACCTCAAAAGCATGTGTGATTGACAAGGCTTCCTCACGAATAGTTTTAAGGAAAATATAAGTAATTTCGAATGCCAAATTCTTTGACTCCGACCTCAAATTAATGTGATAGCATCCATAAACAATTGCATAGATTGGAGGTCGTGGATTACTCCTTTGTTTGAGGTGTAATAATACAAAGAAACTAGCAGCTGTTCTTCCTTATTTGATGTAATAATGACTCCTCATATACTAATGTGCTCATCAATTGCCAGTGACCACAAGGTACTCAGAAACAGACCCTCTTTGGTCACCAATCTCTAAATTAATTTACCACTTCATACTCCATGTCTGCACTACAAAGATCTATATTGGGAAAAAGAATTAGGCCATGAGTAAGTTAAACACCACCTGTTAGACAAATTGTCTCAATGAAAAACTAAACCCACCAAAAATTCAGTCAATCACGCCATATAGAAAATTATTTTTTATTAAATTGTTCAGAAATTGCTATAATTTGAAGCACAACAAGAATAAAGATGAAACCCTAGACCTCAAAATAGTACACAGACCACATGTTCGACTAATTATCTCTACCATAAAAGACAAACCCAACAAAAGCTAATTATCACCCAGTTCCACACACGCAATGTCGCAATGCAATAACACAAATCCCACAAAAAACAGGCCAGTGCTCAACCCATTACCTTAATCCCATTGCTCACCAGCTTCCCGAAACATCTGCTCCGTCTCAAGCAGCGAACCTATTTCGAGAATGAAGCTTCGAATTCTCTGTGCGGGGGTAGAGGTGGCATCGAAGGTTTCTTCAACGCCATTGATCCTCGGAGGGTATTCGTCGGTGCGGCGCTTGACCTGGACCTGGCATGATGGATTGGATTCCTTGACCTTGCAAAAATCGCATTGCGCCAAGAACTCCATGGACAAGGCTATGCGTGGGTCGAATGCATTGAATTCGATCCTCAACTTCGACAAAAACACCAGTAGTTACTTTCTGAGTTTGACTGTGCATTGCCAAATAAGCCATTCTTAAATAATAACGTGGTAATTAGGCCAAATAGTTGTCACAAAATTTATAATTTTAGCCTTTGATAAAAAAAATTTATTATATTACCTGAAATTTAGCCCATGTGTGGTTTAATTTTTAGTAAAGCTGATAAAATTTATGGATAAAAAGTCGAAAAAATTTGTGAATTCCATAAAATGTATGATTGAAAAGAATAATATTGTCTAGCACCACAAGTGCTACAATACCAGTTTAATTGGTACTAAATAACATTACTCGATTAAAAATAAGTTTGAAAAAATATGTTTAAAAATGGGAGTCATATAAGAGATTAGCAACTACTTAAAATAATATCATGCTATATGTAAGACATTAGTTGACAATATCTTATTTGACATTATCATATTTATCTATTTTAAAAAACTATTTTTTAAATCACATATTTGAATTTTGACAACATATGGTTGTCAACCATTGTTGTACACTTAACTTTATTCCTTAAAATACCTTTGACTATACATCTCATGCACGAACTAATCCTCAAATTCATGTGAATGGTCAATTGTTAATATCAATTGTTTTCTTCCATCTATGGGGTTTTTGGGCTTGTTTGCAAAGGACGTCATTCTTGTGTCATTTTCATCGCAACCACCACCACCACCACATACAGTCTTCGTCGATACCTCAAAAGATTTTTGTTTTAGATGGATTCTAAGTTGTAAGAAGAAATTGTTATTGAAATAATCAAATATTTACGTGCACCTTAGATTCTTCTCCCATTTCAATGCATGAATCAAGATTGTTGTTTGCTAACCTTATTAATGAAGGCTTCATCTATTCTCATTTAATATTGTGATTTTTATGGACAAAAACTCAAGTGAGGTTAATCGTGAAATTTTTTTATGAAAAAACCCTAGTGTGGACAAATAAGTAGAGATAAAATTTTGAATGAACATTGAAAGAGAAAATAAAAAATTTACAAGATATGAGGGTTATGCACTTGGCAAGATAAATGCCTGGTCGGATGCTAAATGAATATAACGATAACGCTTCGTGCCGGTTGATCTCATATATATATATAACAAAAATCTTTGTATCTGGCAAATAAATCCAATAATTATGGTATAAAAGATTAAATGAAATTCCAAAAATAACTTGGTCGTCAAATTTCAGGCAAGTTCGTTCAAATGATTTTGTGGAAGTGAAAGGAATTTTTCTATTTTCTTTCTCTAAACACATAGAATCGTTAAGACGTAAATACTGTAGAAAATCAATTATCCTTGAAATGTTGTTCTAAGAAACATGAGCCTGATTCAATTTCACCTAGTCAGCGTTGGGTTATTTTCACACCGAGTACTATATGAGTTAATGCAATCCGCTTTTGGTATGTACGAAAGGAGGATTTAATAGTATTGGACAATATTAAGAAAGAAATAGAAGCTAAAATGGTATTCATTAGATTGTCCAAAAAAAAAAAAATAACAAACATGCACTATCTAACCACTTTCAAGAAATTCATCCATAGTATTTGAATATTTGGAAGAAAATACTGGTTAAGTTTATAAACATAGTTGCTCAAGGATTGATTGGAGGCTTCAATAAAGTACAAATATTAGTTTTATGGGACCTAGTATTTGCTTAACCATTTAGAATAGGGATAATTGCGTAGGGGTACCAAACATTTCATTTAGTAACAGATTTTGTTCAAAACTTTCATTTGTGTCACTTACGGTACCAAACATTTTATTTGTGTCACTCACTCACGATACCAATCATTTCAAAATATTGCAGCTGAAGTTCAAATTGATGGTTTCTATTATTTTGACCGTTCATTGACCAAATAATTGTAATTAACAATAATTTTGTCTAATTTTAAAATGTTAAAATGATAACCTTACATTTTTTTTTGTAATAAAATAACCAAAATCAAATAATTAAAATTAAAAACGAAAAACCAACTTATTCTTCTCCACCCACCCCCATCCAAGGTGGCATGGACCGAGCCGGCTCGACCCTTACCCTCATGAGCACGAGCCGAGCTCGTGGCTCGTCGAAGCTCGTCCCATTTTGGGCAAGCTCGGCTCATGCCCGAAGCTCGCCTAAAATGGGTACTCAACCCGCTTTTATATATATACTAGTATGACGCACGTGCAATGCACGTGCTACCCGTGTAGTTGGCTATTTAATAGCGTGGTTTTAAATCTATTAAACAGAAAACCTGTTCAGTAAAACAACAATGAGCAAAGGAGAATTTTCAATTTTGCATAGAAAAAGGAAAGCAATACTCGTTTTCCAGCAAAATAACACATTTGTTGATTGAGAAACTAGCACGGCAGAATCCAAGGAATTTA
>CAIGRO010116771.1:0-11706 GCA_903798355.1 Fraxinus baroniana | reverse complement strand
TTTTTTTTTTTTTTTTTTAATACTTTAGATTTTTTGTTTTTATAATTCAAGTTTCTGAGTTATGATTATTTATATGTATAACATATGGAATTGCTTATTAACTTTTAGATTTATTGTGTATAATTAACTGTTTTATATTAAGAGTATTTCTATGATATTTATCTATGTGGGCTCATACTATCCTCGGTTGACTGCATACATGTAGACATTAGAAGAGATTTGAAGGCTGGGAGTTTATATTGTACTTGTTCGTTATATAGGGTAATGTGAAAACAAAAAGCATGAGATTGCAATTACATATATTTCAGTTCTCTGCTGTTCTTTTGGATGTCATCTTTGCTTTAAATTGGCTAGTTTCAGTGATTAATGACAATCGGGGGAAAAAAAAATAAAAAAATTATATATATATATATAAAGGAAAAACCAAGTAGGTGAAACTTGTACTCTTCTCAAGTTATAATTCATTAGTGTGTTCTGATTCTATTTTTACAAAAAATATTTCATTCTGAAAAGGTACGTTTCTATTAACCCTGAAATGTAAAATTCCCAATTGCACAACGCACTTTAAGATATGAATATCTAAAGAGAACTATGCATTCTCAATTAACTTCTTCTCATCTTTTTTCAATTGAATTGCAGCTCTCATTAAAGTTTATTGACACTGAACAATTTCAGAGGCAAGTAGAATAGTTAAACATTTCTTATTTTTTTAATTATTTATTGATTATTATTTTTTTTTTCTGTCCAGAAGTGAAGTGCATGTTACATTTTCATTATTATACTTCCTTGCATATTTTTAGGTAAAGTAGTTGTCTAATATATTCCTTCATGTATGCAGACTTCGTGATTTGAAGCAGCTCGGTGAGTGGGGGAATTTTGTAACTGTTCTGAATTGATAACATTCAATGAAGTAAATAAATGACCAAAGTTGTACGTTTGGCCAGATAGAACTTGGGCTGTTAAAATGAGGTGGTAAGATGGATGTGAAGCCATACAAAAGAAACATATAGAAGTGGCACTAATTGATAATAAATTAGGGGAATGACTTTGGCAGTTGGGGCATATCTTGTGTAGACTTACCAAAATTAATATTGTTTGATGTGGTAGAGAAATTGGAACGAAGAAGTGCGAAAAAGGATTTATGTACGCTTTTTTTTTTTTGGTCTTGAGTCATGTCTTTCCTAATGCATGTTTGCGACTTGCAAGACCAGCCTTGAGATGCTGATTACTTTTATTTGTATTTTCAGGTTTAACATACATGGTTTATCCAGGGGCTGTGCATTCTCGGTTTGAGCATTCAGTTGGTGTCTATTGGTTGGCTAGTGAAGCTATACATAGATTGAAAACCTATCAAGTATGTACACATGGTCTGGTTGCTCTCTTTGTGAGAACATAGTAAGAGTTTTAATGCATACTGTCTTTGCAGGGATTAGAACTTGGTATTGAACGTTGTGACATCCGAACAGTAAAACTTGCTGGTATATCTTTCTTTCTTTACCGTGTTTCTTTGGTAAACTTGTTTGTTAATCAATGTACTAATTAGTGTGAAATCACTATGTTTACACTCATAACATAGCTCTTTCTCTTTTTATATAGGTCTACTACATGATGTGGGTCATGGGCCATTCAGCCACATGTTTGAGCGCGAGTTTCTACCCCGGGTTCTTAATGGCCTGAAATGGTGATTTTCTATGTTTCAGTATTATAGATTTTTCGTCCCTTCCATCAGCATGTAATTACATGGTTTCTCATTCTAATCTAATATTTCCATCTAAACTATTAACGTCCATTCAGTTATCTCCAATTACCCCTCTCTGTTTGTATCAACATTTAGTCATGTGCCATTCAGCCACATGTTTGAGCACAAGTTTCTATGTTTAAGTATTATAGATTTTGTTGTCCCTTTCAGCATTTAATTACATGATTTCTTATTCTAATTCAACATTTCCATCTACAATCAACGTCCATTTAGTTATCTCCAATCGTATCAAGAATTGGTCTTAGCAAATTAAAAGAGAATTCTGGTAATCATTCTAGAGTGAAAGTTCACTACTGAAGTAGTATCATTTGAAAGCTAATTCTGCACATGCCATATGTGCAAACTTGTTACGTGGGTTACTGTGTCTTTTCAATGTTTCCTAATTTTTGTATGTGGATCCATTACACTAAATATTCTTTTTTCCGTTCAATTGGAAAAAATGCTTCCGATTTCACATGGGATGGACATTCTCAAATCTCGATCTCATACAACTTAGAATTGTTATGATAGCAATACTATCTATATAACTATCTGTCATTCAAATTTTCTTGAAGACATGGTGCTTACCTCAGCTTTGATTCATATGATGTAAAATTGATTTCATACTATTAGCAAAATCTAGCAATTAACATGAAATTGTCTTTCATGATTAACCTTTTATTGTCATCTATTACTAAGCGATAGAATCTTAGATCTGTCTGTCAAGTGTCCCTTTTTTCTTGCTAAATTTCTGAAATATGAATTCCCTTTATATCCTCAACATTTTTTTTTGACTTTTGTTGAATGCCAACTGTTTGCACTAGTATATCTACAGAGATTTACTCAAAGAAATGCTTAAATAGGTACTTCAGATTTACTGAATTACTTATGAACTAATATAATGAACAAAAATTTTCAGGTCTCATGAAGAAATGTCTTTGAAGATGATAGACTACATTGTTGATGAACACAATATAGATATTGATTCTGAAAGTCTAAAGAACGTCAAGGTTTGATTAACTGATGTCCTATTTTATTTCCTTGAGATTCTAATATTTTTTAAGAATGTGCTTTACATGATTAAATATGCATATATAAATGTTTCTATAAAGTTCAGAGCTTATACATTTTCTCTTTCAAGCTGGGATTTCAATGGGAGAACAAAATTCTTCTCAGATGTTCTTTTCACTTATTTTGGTGAGGGCTTGAGTTGTTTCTCAGGGAAGAGATGCTACAGGCTCTTAGAATATGCTTCCAAACATTGTTGTCTCACACATTTCCATGCTATGGACATTTAATCTTTTGAGGACCTCGATCACTTATAATGGCTTTCTAAATATGATGTACATTAACCTGCTAGAGTTAGAACGTGAAGTACGAGTATGAGATTTGTCTCTACTTTCTATAGTTTGACACTTGTCTATCTTATCCTCAGGAAATGATAATTGCTTCTGAAAATACTACATCGAAAGTAAGTCATGCAGTGAGATGGCTTCTAAGGATATTGCTTAGCTGAAAATCAGACACAATCTAATTTCTGAGTGTTTATTGTGTAGAGCTCCAACGAAAAACATTTCTTGTATGACATTGTTGCTAATGGGCGTAATGGAATTGATGTGGACAAGTATCTTTTCTAGCCTATTTCACTTCCTCTTTAGATCAGCTTCTGCATTATTGTGGATGTTACAGCAGACTGTATTGCTCCAATGAAAGTTATCCATCATTAGCAAGCAATTAATTGCAGGTTTGCTTGATTGCAGATTTGACTACATTGTTCGTGACTCCAGGGCTTGCGCTCTTGGCTGCAATTTTCAGTTTCAGAGGTGTGCATGATTGCTTAATAGCTAATTAATTTATATTTTTTTTCCAACTCTACTAAATTTTACGAAAAAAATCCATGATGATGTCTTACTGTGTTTAAGTTAAAAGTTGAGCCTAAATGCCAGTGCTATGAATTGCAGGTTGTTAGAAACTATGCGAGTGATAGATGATGAGATATGTTATCGTGCTAAGGAATGTTAGTATTTTTTTTATTGTTATAATTTTTTGGGCAATTCCGCTATCTGATCTACAAATGCTTAAAAGAATCTCAGACTTATGTGTTGGTGTATGTTCAGATCTTACAATCCACAAATTATTTGCTTCTCGGGCAGATTTGCATCGGACAGTATATATGCATGCAAAAGTGAAGGTGCGTCTACTATATTTTCTGTGTTGCTTTGATCTACATCTAAACTTGGAATACACAATCTAACATTTAGTGTTGTTTAGGCTATAGAACTCATGTTCGTTGATGCCATGACAAAAGCAAATGATTATCTTCGAATTGCATCATACATTGATGATCCAGCTCAATACTGGAAGGTTAGTTAAGTTTATCAACGATTTATCATAAAATATATAATCTATTTGATATCTCAGAAACATATGTGGTCCATTTTATTTCAATCTGCAGTTAGATGACACAATACTGAAAACCATTGAAACTTCTTCCCAACAAGAGCTGAAGGAATCCAGAGACCTAATTCTTCGCATACGGAGAAGGGATCTTTACCAGGTATTTGCAATACAATGTATATGAAGTAATCCTCTTTGGTATGACTTTTAACTCTTTAATTTTATGTTTTGGGTGCATCTACTTTGCTATGAAATTTACTGACAGCAATAGCTCCCTTTCCCATTCCTTAAAATGCTCTTACAGTTTTGTAACGAGTTCGCTGTTCCAAAGGACAAGCTAGAGCACTTCAAAAGTGTTACTCCTCAAGATATAATTTGTTCACAGGTCTGATCAGATACATTCAATTATGTCCACTCTAGAAGATCGATTTAAAACCTGACATAATGACTTCAATGCAGAATTCTAGTCGCCCTGCACTGCAGGAGGATGACATTGCGGTGAGCAATGTCAAAATTGATCTTACTCGTGGAATGAAGAATCCGCTTGAGAGGTACTTCATCGACACTTGACTAAAGATTTCAATGTATTTTCACAACTGATTTTTCCAGTCACTCTAAACTTTGGTTGACTTCTGCGTTCATGTGCTCTTCTCTTCACCAGCATCAACTTTTTCCAGGTACAAATCTTCCTTTCCAAGCTTAAAATTTTTCATGTTCCTTTCAAATCTTCTTTCAAAATTATCAACACAAAGGATTAGAACTGGCCAATTTCACCAGCAACTTGAAAATTATAATTCCTAAAAACTTTCTAAAAAGCCGTATGAATGTCAATGATTAATAATATATTCACAAGGATAGTTCATCTTTTCACATAATGTTTATTTGACTTTATCAGGATTACGAGAGCACTGAGAAATTCAGCATTACAGAGGATCAGATCAGTCACTTGCTGCCTGCATGTTGCCAAGATATGATAGTTCGAGTTTATTCCAAGAAGCCCGACCTAGTCTGTCCAAAACTATATATCCTGCTTGATAAATTCTTAAGTTGGTTTGCTCATCTTACACGGCTTTGTTGTTATATTCACACAGGTGGAAGCAATTTCTGAGGCTTTCGAAAATTTCCAAATGAAGACATACGGGATGAAAACTCAAGTGCACTCGACCCCAGAGAAGAAAAAACGCCTCGGGTATAATAATCCTGCAGTTTTTTAGCAGTATTGATGCATAGACTTCAAACTTGTGTATAGCCTTTGTAAAGGTAGATATCAAGTGTAAAGTCGATAAGAGACAAGCTAAGTCTTTCATTAAGATTTCCGATATATATATAGATGCATAATGCATGGTATAATAATCAAAATCAATTTTCACTTACCGCTTACTTCTCAGATGAAGAAAATAGGAGTCGAATGTATGCTTTAATGTGGCGCACTTTTTATTCAAAATGCATTAAATTTTAAGTTTATTGGAAGACACGAGAAATTAAGACAAATTAGTTTATGGTGGACAAGTATTTTAATTAAGAATTAATCTATGTGTACATAAGTGTACAAATAGGGGGTGACATAATGTGACTATGTGAGTGAGGTGGGGTTCATGATACTGTAGCATGGGTCGAACTTCACTCACATTATGTAATTCCCTATGTGTACATCTATGTACACATAGCATGACCCTCTAATTAATTGGTGCATTTGAATTGGGGCTAATAGACAGTTTACATAATGATTTATCACTTGATGATGTTTTGAGATTTAAATGGATCAAAATCTTATCAATTAAAGGACTTTTCGATTTATATTTTGACACTTCATCATTATGTAAAATATTAGGTAATAATTATGTACAAGAAATATTTTTCAATGGGATAATATTGGACCTATCTATCACTGAATGAATTTAACCCGACTAATGGATCAAATTGCAGATTAAAATGGAAAAAAGTCATCATTTGACCATTAATTGGAAAAAAAATTAAATAATTAAATTGGTTCTCAATAATATGACAATTAAAAATTTGTCAATATAACTGTGTGCCTTTTTTCTATTCATACTGTGTCATTTAACTTTATTAGTTAGAGTTGAACGTTCATTCCACGTTATTTTGATATATTTTATAAGTAGTGTAAAATCAATATATAATATCAATTTGTTAGGAGGATTCGATAAGTTTCAAACGAATTAAAGAATAAAAAATTAGGATAGAACTTCAAAAGAAGAAAATTGTACATTCAAAAATCAACTTTTATGATTCAAATTTTTTGTGATGATGAAATACTACAAACGAGCAACATTTTTTTGTTACATTTGGTATAATAGAAATAAATTTTCATGACACTTGGTACATCAATTAGAGGATGAGTACATTGTAGACCTGTCATTGTTGTTGATGGCACATACTTGAATGGACACTAGGTGGTACACAATTCACAGCATGTGCACAAGATGCGAATAACAGCATACTCATACTCGCAGTTGGAATTGGAGATAATGAAAATGATGAATTCTGGACCTGGTTTTTCGAAAACTTGAAGTTTGCTTATGGAAGTATAAAAGAACTATGGTTTGTATCGAATCGTTACAACAGTATCAAGAATGCAATCGAACGTATTTATTCAGGGACATGTCATGGGATTTGCACATACCAAAGAAATTCGCAACACAATTTTCATGCAAGAAGTTTCTGTAAGCAGGATCATCCTAACATTGCCAAGGTACTTTTTTTTTCCTTTTTTTTTCTGTTCATGCATTTTTGGCTTTAATTTCGTGATCATAATTTGTAAACAAATATGACTTGCTTGATAAAGTGGGTTGTGCATTACTTGTTTATTATATTGTCCATTGTTGAGTTACATAGACCAAGCACGAGCGCTGGACATGCTTATCCCATATTATGTCTCTTTTATTAGATTTTATCATATATAAGTAATATATTACTTATGAAGCGAGGTCATTTTTTTGTAATCAATATTCAATTTAAAGCAACAATTTGATTAAATTGAGTGCTTGATAGGGGTAGTTTAAAAACTTGTTAAAAGGTTGAAGTTAAAGTCAATAATATGTGCTAAACGTTTTATCAAAAACTTTGTCATACAACCGTAAATAATAAAGCCATCCACGGACTTGTTGGAATAAACTTCATATAAAATCATAATATATAAACTTTGGTAATAAATCAACTCCCTCCAACATTTTTGATCCAAGAACTTGGGATAAGCTTGATATAAAATCTAGAGATTTGTTATATATAGTTCTACAACTTTCATTAGAAAAGTTTCTTAAAGATATTTTTTCTAGGTACACATAATTGATTGTTATCGAAATATGGAGATTAAGATTAAGGGAATAACTATGATGAAATAGTGAATTTTAACACTCATCTTACATGAACTAGAATCCTAAATTGTCAATTTGCGCATTTTTTCATTTGTTTTCATTAATTTGTAATATTTAGTATCATAATTAAAACCCATTTTGATTGTTTTTATTTAGGCCCTGTTTGAGCCATCTACTTTCCTCATTAAAATGAAAAATATAACCATAATCCATCACATCAATATTTAAATTCAAATTTTCTATCTCTTATATGGGCCCAAATAACGACTATATTTTTTATTTTCATTTTAAAAAAAAAAAAGGTGGCTCAAACGGGGGTTTTAATTAAAAGTTATTATAGTTAAATTATTCATCCAATATTTGTTCTCGTGAGAACGATAATCCCGACTCCTAAGTCCATTTTACTACTTGTTAATTAATATTTTATGTTTGCAGTAAAAATCACGCAACGACTATCTAAGCGTTGTAAGGCTAATAGGAAAATAGGGAGATGGAATCGTTTATTTGTTTACGTTACAATTGCTTTCCGACCTTTAACTGGATGTTAAGATTCGATGCAGATGTACATTTTTTTGTAACATAAAATTAAAATTTTTAAATTTCAAAATTAAAACTCTTTTTAGTTTCAGTTTTATTTTAATTCAGTTTAATACATAATTAAAACTCATAATTTATTTTTGTCCATAGATGATATTTACAAGATCTCTTGAAAAAATTCATTTTCCTATTTCTTTCCAAAAACTTAATTACAACCTATTTGTTTCCAATTTGTATAAAATTTATGACTGTTGCACATTAAAGCAACCAACATTTTTTATCTCCTTTGTGTGATAATGGGGCCCAATGTTCCAAAAAAGGTCAAAATTTTTCTAAGAATGGAAAAATAAAATGTAGAACAAACAAGTTGTTGATGTTATTACATAAAAAACTTCCCTTGACTTCGAAAAAGAAAAGTTCTTGGTGTGCATAGAATTTGGTACATAGGAGTGTCCACACCCTCACATGGGATGAGACCCACTTTGTACCAAATTTTATGTACATGTAGCATGTCCCTTCGAAAAATATGTCTACGTCTCGTTAAGAATTTAAAGGGCAAGTGACTATATGTGTATGTATATTATTATTATTTCATGTGTATTAAGTTAAATGTTCAAATTTTAGTGTGTTAAAATAAAACTAGTGTTTTGTCAAGAATATGAATTCATGAATTATATTGATTTTATGGAAATTCCATGATTTTATTTTAAACAAATCTGCATCATTTTATTTACATCCTAAGAGTAACATAAAAATGAAATTTTAATTTTTTAAAATTAAAACCTCCTTAAATTTTCAGTTTTAATATAAAGTTAAAAATCTCAATTATGGAGTGTAACTTATCATTTAATTGGATTAATTGTGGGTGGTAGGGGCCATCATGTTTATAGGCTAGTATGAAAATTGAATGCAGGAGGTCATAAAAACTATTTTGTTTCCAATTATGTATTTAGATGATCAATGTTGCATTGATATTTATCTCTGCCTATTTTCCTGCCCAATTAAAAGGAGAAACATTGAGTGAATTGAAACTCAAGTAACTGTATTGATGAGAAATTTTAGTAGGAAAACTTTAAAGTTTTATACACCTGAAACTTATAATTGAGTGATAAGGGCAGATGTGGGAATAAGGTTATATGTTATGTTCATGGAAGCACTGATTTTTGTTTTCTAGGCGTTGAAAAGGGAAAACGCCAGTGCCTAAATTTTATTTGTTCTAGAGAGTGGTGTGCTGTGTAAAACCACTTATTATGAATTGTATCATGAGCTTAGTGCCATGGGTTTCTCTGTGATTGATTTGCATTAATTTGTTATAAAAAAATGAGACAAAATGAAGTTTTCTAGTGGAAGCAAACTAAGGGTCCATTTGATTGCAAATGTGGAAAATTGGTAAAAGGAAAATGAATTTCAGGGAAATAATTGCCTAAAAATTATTTTTCAGGAAATTGTTAATTAAGTGTGTTTGATTAGTATAATTTTTCACCCGAAAATTTTTAAAAATTTGGATCTTTTTTGTTTATGTTCGACTTTATTTTACATGAAAATTGTCCATTAAAGTGATTTTATTTATTTATATTTATTTTTCACCTTTGGTTATGAAATTTGTTACCATTAAAAAAAAAAAAATTTGCTCGAAAACTATTTTTTCCATCAAAGTTTAGTGTTCGTTTATCTTCGTTTTACATGAAAATTGTCTATTAAAGAGATTTTTTTTTTTTTTTTTTTTTTATTTTGTTTTTAAATTTTTTTTTAAGTTTATTTTTTGTTTGACTTCGTTTTAAATGAAAATTGTCTATTAAAGTGATTTTTTTTTTTTTTTTACAATTGGTTATGACTTTTATTTTCATTGCCAAAAAGTTAAAAATAAAAAATAAAAAATAAACTTGGATAAATTGTTAAAATGTACAAGAGCTACATAAGTGCAAATGTATAATATGGGTATAATATTTGTCTCTTATCGAATGTTTCGTATCAATTTAAGTGTGCATGATCTCTGGAACTTTCATGTTATGAATTCTACACAATGAAGTTCAGGAATCTTCATATTATAATTCATGCCATGCCCTTGGAGGACTGTAAAATGTTAAATGGTTATACAATAGTTCATATTATGAAACGTGAAACTAAGACCTCATATGAGCTTTATTCTTGACTATTGATTATTATAATGATAATAGTTTTTTTGAGCAATTTGAAGTTTTCCGGCGGAAAACAAAAGCTCTATGGGTCTATATTTACTTCATTCAAACTAAATATATATCTTTCAAATGTTGGGGTATTTGAAATTTCACATAGATATACCTTATATTTTATTTTCCTAGTTGTAAACTAATTTTTGAAAAGTGTTACAGATTAAATTGTAGACCTACAAGTGAAATGTAAGAGTTCAATGCACGTATCTGATCAAACATGTTACTAGAAGTCATTTTCTAAATTTCATATATTTATCATAGTATAAATAAATGTGTTACTGACATTTTTGGAAAAGTTGTTAGGTTACTTTGCAAATATGCAAATTTGCAGAAAGAGTTACAAACTGATGATACCAAATTATTGTCCAAAAGGAATATGATAAATTAAAGTCCTTAATCGACATAATAAATCATCAAGGGGGATGGGTTTAAGTCCATAAGGGAATCGCCTCAGAGAGTAACACAACCTTTGTGATTAGAGATCCCATAAAGAAAGTTCAACGTGGTAAAAATAACCCGCAATGCTTGACTTATAATAGCCCTATATTATTTGTGCTCATTCCTATGGTGATAGTGCTAATAATAATGTGATGTTAGGAAATGTTTAACCCTGATGAGTACCAAGGCGAGAATTCTCGTGAGGTGCGGGTCACACGTATCCTTAGAGGACTCGTCTATGTAAGAGTTGTCATAAGGCTGTGGCTATGAGATTGGGTTATTCCCTAAATAATCTTATTAGAATCGAGATAAGAGCGCATGATCATTAACAGCGATACCCGCTACAAATTGAGTCTAAATTGATATTGTGTGTGGGAAAATTGAAGTTCGGCTAAAGGGGTCTAATTCAAGGCTTAATCCATTGTGACTCTTTTAAATGGAAATTGTTATCACTAAGTGAGGTTCAAGTCTAAAAGCACATACACTTATTGCACAATATTATGTTGACATTATTATATATATAGTTATCTATTTTGAAAGTTTAAGATTTGTGGTGGATTCCTGTAACATAAAATTAAAAGTTTTAAATTTCAAAATTAAAACTCTTTATTTTCAGTTTATTTTAATTTTAGTTTAATACATAATTAAAACTCATAATTTCATAATGTAACTTATATATTAATGGATTAATTCTCATTATAATAGGTGTTAATTTTACACTGTAAAAGGGAGAAGGAATTTCATAGTTTGATATAATTGGAGATATAATTTGAATACATAAAATACTCACTCTATTTTTCATATATATTATATATTTCTATAGTTTTGGCAACTCAATAAAGACTCGTTCTTTATCTCCATATAGTCGTGCACATAGAAGGAGAATCGGTTGTACGTCACATGGATTCTATCTTGGAGCAATGTAGTGCCAAAAGAACCTACACAAAGGGGAAGCAACACGACTTTAGGATAGCGTCCTTGACGTGACTCCCTAAAACTTGCATTCTAACTTTCTTTTTATTGTTGAATTATAATGTTTATATTATTATAATCTTCTTATGTTTAAGTA
>CAIGRO010116693.1:0-16987 GCA_903798355.1 Fraxinus baroniana | reverse complement strand
TTTCCATTGTATAAAAAAAAAAAAAAAAGACATTTCCCTTAAAATAGGGAAATTGGGGCGCTAGTAATCTAACATGTATGTAACATGAAAATGTTTTCCATTTTCCAAGGAAAATATGGGCTATCAAAAATAGCCTAAAAATCTTTTGAGACAATCTTATAATTAATTTGCTACTCAGAAGACATTGTAATCAAGAATAACTTCCAAGTTCTAAAGCTATGTTAGGAAACAAAATTGTATCAAACATATCATAATTGGCTTCGGGAACCCCGTTTTCCTTCATAACAACTAAAATTACATATTTGCCCTCTCGTCCAGAACAGCCAGAGGGCGTCCAGTAAAACATCACAGAGCTTGTTTTTACACAATTGGTTATAAAATTTCTTTCCATTGTCAAAAAAAAAAGACATTTCCCTTAAAATAGGGAAATTGGGGCGCTAGTAATCTAACATGTATGTAACATGAAAATGTTTTCCATTTTCCAAGGAAAATATAGGCAATCAAAAATAGCCTAAAAATCTTTTGAGAAATCTTATAATTAATTTGCTACTCAGAAGACATTGTAATCAAGAATAACTTCCAAGTTCTAAAGCTATGTTAGGAAACAAAATTGTATCAAACATATCATAATTGGCTTCTGGAACCCCGTTTTCCTTCATAACAACTAAAATTACATATTTGCCCTCTCGTCCAGAACAGCCAGAGGGTGTCCAGTAAAACATCACAGAGCTTGCTTGAACAATGTTAAGTGCCCTCAGCACTGCAGTTAATAAAGAACTTATTAGCAGACAAAAAATGCAGAGCTTTGAGAATCTTTACACAATTTCTTCAAATTTCGCTTCACAAGCAAAAAATGCACACTATCAGCAACCTAATAGATAACAAGTTTTGATCCCTGTTCCAGACAATTATAGAGCAAGCTTCTTCTGGCCTGTTCATCCCTGGTTCTATAATACTCGACCTCAAGATTTTGTCTTCTGTAGCATCTGCTGTTTCTGACGTAGCTCTAGAGCATGTTTCTTTAGGCAGTTCAGCCATTGAGATCTTTATTAGCTAGAAGACCTCACGAGTGATTGACCCACTTCCACCGTCGCCCAGCCTCCTCAAGGACCTTAGCACGGATTTGGCTTTTTCTAGCTTCGTCCTCAATCCAAAATCTGTAGACATAGCTTCAATTAGTAGAGCATAGTGACTTGTCCAATCTTGACACCATCATTAAGCAAATAAACATTCACTGTGTGAATGGTGAACTTATAAATGCTAAAATAGGAGGAAGCCCAGTAGTGAGCAAGTTTCTCGGAATGTTTTGCGTTGTTCTCATTGATTAATTTATCTTGAAATCCTAAGATGAATTAATGGTTTAAAGTTCAGTTGAAGATATAATTTAAATAAACATTTCCCTAGAGCAGCTTAAGTTTTTAAATTCCAATGGTTCAACATGGTACTAAAGACATGCTGCAGAAAAAGCCACTAAAAAAGCAGTTTTTAAGCTCGGCCAGACATGCTTCTTGTAGATAACCTTGATTTTTTTATTTTTTTTTTACCTTAGTATACGAATGGCTTCCAACTCAGCTTCCAATATTGATTTTTCATCAAGCAGTCCTTCGTATTTCACCTGTAAATTCCGTAGCGCATCTTGTACACCATGCTGCTCATTGATATACTTGAACTGCTCAGAAGCAAGCTTTTCTGACATCTCTGAAACTTCTTCATTTAGAGTAGAAAGCAACTGTTTCTGACAGTCTAATGCTGCCTTCTGTTTCAAAACTTCAGCTAAAGCATTTTCTTGAACAATATTCTCCTGTTCCAAATCATTGATGGCTGAAAGATAATTCCTTTCCACTTCTAAACCATGGCTTCTTTCTTCATCCATCTTTCTTTCCCATTTCTGCTTTATCTCACCTCTCTCTAGAAGCTCGGATTTTATTTCTTCAATTTCAGTTTCTCTTGAAGAATTCTCAGCTTCCAGCCTTAGAATTTCAGCAAGTATAAATTCCATGGTTCTTCCACTGGTCAGTGCCACTGCTGCCTGTGCCTTTGTGCATGGTTTACTCGGTTGAAATCGCTTGCTCTGTCCTGTGAATAGCATGTAGTTCGTGTCATTAGTTATGTTATAAAGAATAATGGGCGTTCACATGAAAGTTGTGTACATTGTCTGAACCCAAAAAAAAAAAACATCAATTTTATCTTAAAACCATTGGATAATAGAAAGATAGTTTGTATGCTCATAGTACCCAGGCTTAACAAACAAGCCACAATTAACTACAAACATTTAATTGCATGCATCAACTCTGAGCAACACATCTTTAATTAATAACAGGAACACAGGGAGGGAGGGAGGGAGGGAGGGAGGGAGAGAGAGAGAGAGAGAGAGAGACCAAAAACTCTTCTGAGTATGCTCTTTTCATCAGACAGAATGTCCAGGAAAAGCTCCACCAGCACATCTGAAGATATCTCTCTCACATCAAGAAATCCAATGTTCTTCATTGACATCTGAACTGCAAATGAAGTCAATTTTTAAGAGAGAAAATTTCAAAATGTCTAGCCAATGATGTACGTTTCATATGATGAAATAAAAAAAACAACAGGTAATAAGTTGCAGTTTCTTCTCTACCTCTTTAGTAATTCCTGGTCTGACTCCATATTCTACCTTTGCTTTCCAACTAATCAGATCCTGCCGAGATATGAACCTATTACACCAAAAGCATGATTTTCAGAGCAAATGAAATATAAACCTGAGGTGGATGATTTTTTTCTTTGGGGATTCTTTCTATTGTGGGTGGGCGAAGGGAGATGGATAGAAATATAGATACAGAGTTCAGCACATTTGATGTACCTATCAGGAAAGAAATTGATGCATCCTTCACCATCTAAATCACTCAGACTAGTCCTCGAGCTTCTTTCAGATAGTTTGCTTCTAATAATGCCAGCCTCAGCTAGTGCTATATATTACAAGTTCACGGCACGATTGAAACAGGTTTTTTCTAACAGAAAAAACACAAAATAATCGGGTGACATCATAAAAAACCTTACACTGAATGGATTCAAAATCGGGGTCTTGCGCGCTCACATCATCAAATGCAGTAACTGTAGAACCAGAAAGCGCAGCACATGAATTTATCTGATGTTTCCTACTCCTGCAGATCAGAGAACAAATTCGTGATCAGAATAAGCTAATAGCACTTGTATTAAATGTTTTAACAAACCAGAATATTTAAAATATGTGCGAATACAATACTACCTCTCCAGTTGTGAATTTGCCCTTAGAAACCATCTGGCGTATTCCCGTCTTGTACATAGTTGTTCTGCTTTGGCATCATCTTCAGTAATCTGTATATCTTGATCACAATCATAGCTCAGAACTGAGAAGGCTCAATCCAAATGCCAAACTATCTCATTGCAAAAGCATGAAACTATTAAGGACTATCTACAAAAGCAACCAGAATCCTTTTTCTTCCAAGGAATAGGAAATCGAGGGGTGTTAAGAGTGTTGGCATAACATTATTTGGAATGTGTATAACCCTCAAAGTTCAAACTTTTCTTATTCACTCCTATAATAATATTTTTAGAATAAGCATTAGTCTTTTCAATTTAGTTACAGTAATAACTTTTTACAAAAAAGGATCTTACACATGCATTTTGGTTTCTGTCTGTTGGGTGTCTGTGTCTCAGTGTGCATTATCCTTAACTTGAGCCAAAGGCGAGTAGGGGTGGGGAGAGGATGAGAGAGGATTTTCCACCCCTCTGGGAGACAGAAGAAGAGCGGAAAAAAGTAAGGGGACTCCGGAGTTTTAAGTGTCAAACAAAGAATAAGAGAGTGGAAGTTTCGCGATTGAACAAAATGGCAGAGGATATTGGCGGAAAAAAAAGGAAATTTTAAGGACATAAAAGGAGGAAGATGGGAGGATATGCCATTACAGAGTTTGCAGTAAACAAATACATGTGGTAAAAAATGTATCACGGGAACATGAGATATGCTACTTAAACATACCTTCAGTTTCTTTAGCATTAATAGAGCTTCCTGTTGAGTGGAATCCACAGCAAATGGAACTACAATACGCCCCAGGCTTCTTTCTTTTATTATACTATGGCTCGTATCTTGACAGGACAATCAAGAACAACTTAGCTAGGATCACTAAATATGAGGAAGGCAATAATATTTCCAGAGACCATCACACGGTACATGCATCAATAGGAATGTCCTCTAGATGGAACGCACTAATAAAAGCTGATGGAATTACAAGCAACAAAAAATACATTCACATTCAAGATAAATGTGTTATTGTTTCTGAGCTAAACATTACCAAATATCAAAATGAAAAGTTGCTATACAGCCTACAAGAAGGATACTGCATTGCATATTAAGAGCACATTTGGCTAGGCTTAAAATATTTACTTATATTATATAAATAGTATTTTATTTCTCAAAGTTAGAAATAAGAAAGTGACTTATGTTGACAATTAGGTAAGAGTTACTTCAAAAAATAAGTAACTTTTTTTAATTAAATGTTAAAAATAAGTTATTCAAACATGTTTGGGTACAAAAGGAACGAGCACTAAATAGACCAGAAAAGAAGCAATATGCCATCACAAATTGCTGATTGTTCAACAAAAGCATAATAAGTTTGAATCGAGATTAAAATACCATCTAGAAGATTACTTTCATGATTCAAACAGCAATACTAATGATCGTGAAGAACTCGTGTTCTAATTCCTAAGTTCATTTTGTTCCAAGCAAAACATATAAGCAGATTTCAGTAATGCAGTTGGAACAAAATCAATAACAGCTAACTAGTTAAGACAACACATAAAGGCAGAATGCAATAATAGATTATCCACAAGGAATGCAACTTTGGAAGCATATTGTTCTGTTCTTTTGCAAGTTTCAAGAACCTACATTATAAGCTAAGCAATAGCAATTGCACTGAGTGATCCAAGATGCCCCTATCACATTATAAGATCAAAAATAACAGAATAAATCAACTTCAAAACTAGTAGATTAATACACCTGTTGCCATGCTGTTATTGACAGCCTCATACACTTCCTCTAAACTGCTTTCAGGCACTTCCTGATATCCCAATGACACGTCGGAGCTAACCTTTTCACTAACACTGTTTATTTCAACAATTGAAGACATTACAGAAGACCTATGTCCAGCATTAAATGGGCTTCTGAGTTGAAACCTAAAACCTGACCAAGCAAAATGAAAAATAAACCAGCAATTAAATTCCAGTTAACATTCCATCAAGTTAAAAATCCAATCAGCAACCTAGGTCATAATCAACAAGTATAACATTTTCAGGGGAAAAACACAACCTTTTTTTAAGAGTGAAGAATAGGCATTAAAACCAAGCAACGCAGTAACTGAAACTCCAATGCCAATTACCAATGCTGTAGTCAAACCTTCAAAAACACATTTCATAATTAGCCTCGAATTTCCAAAATTTACCGTCAATATTAGGGCTCATAAAGCTCAAAGATCAAACCTTTACTATTCTCCTTGATTGTCTTGGGAGCAGCTTCCAGAATGGCCCAACCATTAAACTCATCAGGGGTATTTTTGTCCCAAGAAACCCAACTCAATTCAACACTAGAATTTTTCTTAGCAATAGAAGCTGAAACTGAAAAGGTCCTAGAGTTTCTGGGCCTGACAAAAAATTGGTTTGCAGAAAAAGTGAAATTGAAACGATGGTGCAATAACAAGGGGACATTTGAGGGCAATGAAAGCGAAGAAGGTGACATTGTAGAGCACATCTTCGAGTTCTAAGGGGTTTAATGGGCAGAGAAAATTCGGGTTAGGATTTGTAGGATGAGATGGAACTGGAGTACAATAGACGTGTATGGGACTAGAATTGAAGGTTATGCTGGGGCCTTCACCATAGAAACCATTAACGAGTTTATGTGTTATCTGCGAAATTTCGGGACACTCATTGTTCTTGCAGTATAAAGTTCAGTGTTATAGATGAAATCATTTGAAGTTTGGTGGTCTGGGTGAAAATTAGGTAGAGAATAGTGATTTCGTAAAACCAAAGGTCTAAAAGTGCCACAAGCCGTGGATGTGAAACCTCAAAATTTTAATAAGTTATTTTTTATTTTTACTATTATATTAATTATTCTACATTAACTAATAAATGAAATAAATGTTGGAAAAATTGCTTTGTTCATCTTACTTTTGGCACAATTTTAGGTGGGACCCACTGGTTCAATTTGAAAAATCAAAGTTGATCTATGTTCTCCTTTGTGAGAATATCGAAATTATATATTTACTTGTCAAAAATGATAGACGGGTGAATGTGAAATTGAAATTCAAAGTCGACCATTGGAAGATGATTTATATAGAAGGGAAAATTATATTTAAGTTTATCCCATATAAAAAGTTGATGAAAGCAATGATCACTTTATATATGGTTACATTTTGAAAGTGTGTAATCATGTGTATTATAGAGGTCATCTCTCCACGTGCACACACATAGGGTGCAAATCAAAGACAAAACATTGTATATTGAGCCTTGAACTAGTATGCAACCACGACCAATGTACATGAATATCGGACGGAACTAAGCAAAAATTGGCCCCTTAGGACGAATGTCGGACTGAACCGAGTAAAAATTGGCCTCTTAGAAGTGTTTCCCTTATGCATAATTTCCAATTCTTAGAAAATTTTCATTTTTGTCTAAGTTTTGGTGGTACTGTTCTTACACAAATTCATTTCATCAGTGTAAAAATTGAAGTGCTCAAATTCTATTGGTTCTTCTGTTGTATCTTGGAAGACAGACGTACGAACTGAATTTCAAGAACCTACGGTGATGAGACAAATCTGTTTTAAGGAAACTGTGCACACACATAGCTCGATTTACAGATTTTTAATATTTTCAGCGCTTAATATATTTCTGCAGTTTTCATTCTTTGTTTGTTTATGTTCTTACTGTAATAAATAAAATTTATATTATTCTATATTATTATAATAAACTTAAAACAGATTTGAAAGTAAGAACAAACCTAGTGGAAATTACACAATTCCCTACTTTTCAATATCTATATTTTAAAATCAAATCTAAAGTTTTAATTTTCAAAAATAAGATATTTTTTAATTAGATACATTATAATCACATAATATAATTACTCAAACCCTAATCAAAACAATTTCATCCCAATTTTCTCCCTCTTCTCTCTGTCGCTCTCTCTCCATTCTCTCCACTCTCCGCCGCTATCTCATCTCAAACCGCCGCTGTTGTCGCCAATCTCCTCTCCCATTATCTATTCAAACCACTGTCGCCATCCAATACCTTCGTGCACCGAAAAGGAGGCAATCTTCGTCCTCACCATTTGTCGCGCCAAGAACTATTGCGATGGAATCCGATTCTCGTTCTCTCCATACTCCTCATCCTCTAATCATCACAGTCGTTGTCTCGATGACGGTTCTCCCTGTACTCTTCCTTCAGTATCTTCGACCAGTCCGGCACGTTCACCGGAAGAGATGCTGGTCCGTTGCTGACTCTCGACGCTACCGTCGACGGTATCTTTCTGGAGATTCTCGAACTGGCTTTCCGGAACTCCAGAGAGGCCGAACGAGCCTTCGAGTTCTAGACCTCGGACTCGTCGAGCTCAAACATCGTTGAACCTTTGGTGAGCGTCTGATCATTTGGGAGGAATATGTAGTTTGCTCTAGAAAAGCAAGTTTTTGATGTCGCCATCGGCGTTTGCTCTAGTTTCTCTTTCTCGTCTCGAACTATGCACAACGTATCGCTTTGTTTGAATGAGATATGATGGGAATGGGAATTTTTTTTTGGTAGATCTGGGCGGTGGTTGTAGCGATTTTGTGATTTTTTTTGGTAGATCTGTAGGTTTGGTAGTGGTGGTGGTGGTGGCGGTGAAGGCATGATGGTGAGGTGGTGCCGACTTGTAGGCAGCGGAGGCAATTTTTTTCATTGATGGTGGTGGTTTTGGAAATGGCGGTGTTACTACTGATTGTCGTGGTGTTTGGGTGGTGGCGATGTTGGTCGTGGTGGTTGTCGTGGAGGCGGTGGTAGTGGTCGTAGCGATAGTGCAAATGTGGTAGGAGTGGATCTGGTCATTTTGGATTTCCACGACTAAAAATATAAAATGTGACCTTAAAATTTGATAACATATGACTAAAAATATAATTTGTGACCAACCATTTCGTTAGATGTGACCTAAAAATTATGTAATTTGTGACCATGAAAAAATATGTGCCCAAATAATTTGGAAATCTATGTTCGTATGACCTTCTGTGACCTTTAAATTCGGTAATTTGTGATAAAAAAATATAATCTGTGACTAACCATTTTGTTATCTGTGACCTAAAAATTATATAATTTGTGACCTGAAAAAATCTGTGACCAATTAATTTGGAAGTCTGTGACCGTGTGACCTATAAATTTTGATCTATTATCAAATAATTTTGAAATCTGTGATCAACGAATTACTTGTGACCTACAAAATTTTTGAACTGTAACTGTAAAATAGTCGATGTAATTGGTCACCAAAATAATCGTCGAAATGGTCGTCTGAGTGATCACCGGAATAGTCGCCGGATTCGAATATATAGTAAAAGTAGGAGAAATGAAATTTTTCTACAAACCTATTCATATATTATTGTTAGTCCTGGGCAAAAAAATTTGTAAAATCGACCAAACCAATCAAACTGAACCGGCTCGGGTTGGTTTGATACATGTAATTGGTTTGGTTTTGTTTTTTGTTTTGTTTTTTTTAAAGCAAAATCATGATGGGTCGGTTCGGCCATGATTTGAAGTTTCAAACTGCTGATTAACCGAACCGACCCAATCCACTTACATATTTACCCATTTTTAAAGAAAAAATATTAATCAAACGATAAGTCATAATTTCATAACTATATCTTGACTCCCTCTAATCTGTAACGACGTCAGTAAGTAATAGCATTGATAATTTCTTTTTAAAAAGTTCATTATGTTATATTTAATCTTTTTTCCTTCTTGACAATCAGGCTACCTAATGCATAAAAAACAACAAAATTTTTAAGTTTTCTATTGATATTTCTATATTTACGTAGTAATTTTATTCGTGGTCAATAGTTTTTGTGATATAAAATTATTTAATTATTTTAATTCTTGTAATCTAAGTGGACCCAAAACCTATACTTTTTTTTTTTAAAAAAAAATTCAATTTGTACTAACCGAATCGAATCGAACCGAACTTATTTAGCTTGGATCGATTCGATTTAACAGCTAGAGTGGGGTTGGTTTGGGCTGAAATTCACACAAACCGACTAATAATCAATCAATCCAATTTTTCTATTTTGAATTATCGCAGTTTGAATGTAATAAATAGTAAAACATAAAGCAGTAAAGAACACAAGAATTGTTCACGGAAAAACCCAACTAGAAAAAACTCCGGGCACTTGCCAGTCAATCCATTGATTCAACACTTACAGTCTACCAGACTAGACGATGACACGAACTATCTGATCTCCCGACTACAATTCTGATTGGAACTCCAGTCGTCTTCCTTGATCTTCAACACTCTCTGACAGATATGTAGGAAGTAGGTTTTTGGTATTTGGATGTAAGATTCGATGTTTTTCTGACCAAAACACTCAAGCAAGATGAATGTTGAAAGAAGTAATCAATTGATCTCTCACAGATGAATCTCTTAATTATCAACCTTAAAAATTTCGTTCTGGACGTGTTCTGGTATTTATAGATAGGTCAAGAAAATCATGGGCCACGAAAAAAACCTTTAAAACGCGAAAATAAAAATGTTCCTTCTTGACAATCAGGCTACCTAATGCATGAAAAACAACAAAATTTTTAAGTTTTCTATTGATATTTCTATATTTACGTAGTAATTTTATTCGTAGTCAATAGTTTTTGTGATATAAAATTATTTAATTATTTTAATTCTTGTAATCTAAGTGGATTCAAAACCTATATTTTTTTTTTAAAAAAAAAAAAAACAATTTGTACTAACCGAACCAAATCGAACCGAACTAATTTAGCTTGGATCGATTCGATTTAAGAGTTAGAGTGGGGTTGGTTTGACGACTTTAAGTGTGTTTGGCTGATTTTTGATTCTGGTTTCGAGTTAGAGTCGAAACTGACCAAAATCAATTCGCGCCCAATTCTAGGTCGGGATTCTGGTTTTATTTTTTGTTTTTTTTTTCTTAGTTTTGATTTAATGGAAAAAATGTACTATGTCCAAAACTTCTTTGTCATATTTGGGAAAATTATTAAACTTTTAATTTATGGAGTCAAGTAACGATTTTTGGGGTAAAACGACGAAAACCATAATTTTGGACTTAAGCTGCGAATTTTTAAAGGCTTATTATCTACGTTGGCACAAACGAAAAGTTCTATGTCGAATTTGCCACTAAATGAAAGATTTGATATGTTGATTACAATTCTTCCTAGTTTTTAAGAGACTTTTTGATTTGGAAAATGATGGATGTACATCAAGGGATTCATCCTCACCGACACTCCCTCCAATAGGGAGCCGTCGAGTGTCCAATATGGACACTCAAATGGATCCCTCGATGTACCCAAGACCTTTTGATTTTAATACGTTTGAATATACTGGCAGAAGCAAGACTTAAATTTTTTTTTGATTGAACGTGAATGGCGGTGTCGAGTCGTCAATGGGTTCACAGAGTTGCCATGAATGGCGGAGTCATGTACCCAAAACTTAACGTGGTTTTCGCCAGCAAAGGCCAACTCATATCCATTAACTTTCTCTTTTATAAAATATATAATAAAACCAAATTTGTTTCAAGACAAAAATATTAATCTAAAACAAAAATTACCAATAGAAACGAAGCAGATGGGGACGTTTGTGTTCGTGGCCATGTGCCGCAGTCCAGCGGTTAATGGGTTTGAATTTTGATTTTCGTTAATCAGTCAATTCTACGATATGATAGTGTTCCAACTTCCACCCGTTAATCTTATGACGCCGGCATGTACACTTTGGTGTATGTCAAATTTCGCCAAAAATTTCACTCACAATTTTATGAACTCAAACCAATGTCAACAATGATGTCAAACGAAATGTACAAATGACAAAATTCAAATCGATTTTTTTTTAATACAATTGTTAAAAGGATATTATGCCCTTGTTTGAACCTTTTTTCTTTCAAATTTTATACAGGCAGAACTTGGCTCTAATTTTCCACTATTTTATAATATTTTTTCTGTGTTAAAAATGGTACACATATTATCTCTTGGGAAACAGCTGTTGCATATTCCATTTTTGGGATTTGAGTTTTTGCAATTTTTTTGTGGGTCCAAAACTTTTTTAGTTTTTATTTATTTTCTTTTGCTCTTTGCTATCTATGATCTGTGTAAAACGACAGCCTAATTGACAGCCTGGAAAGAGCTGTTGCAGTTTGCACTGCAAAAAGCTCTACTACTTGAAATTGGTGGAGGTTTGTGTTCTCTTGGTGGCAAATGCTTTGCATTTCATTCCATGGCAAATTACTAGTCTTTAGCTCTGTGAGTGAGGTAAGGTTCTTGAACAAGCTTCGATCTTTTCATTTTTATTCAACAGAACCTCCAAATTTTCAGATTATCTTTTCAATTTTTTATGCTAAGTTCGTTTCTGTTGCACATTCATTTTTTTACTATATCGGCCATTTGTTATGAAGCATTGTTTTCTATAAATCTTGGGTAAATCGGTAGTGATTTTTGGGATTTGTGTGTATAGCATTTGAGGGCTTATTTGGGATTAAGTTGAGATTTTCTTGAAATTGGAAATTTAGAATCTTGGCTTTTCTAAGGAATTTTATCCAGTTTGAAGTGGAGGGTGTTGTTCGTTTCTGTTATTGAAGATTTGGGATGCTTGCAACGTTGTCTACTATGAATATAGTGATATGGGTAGGTGTGGTTCTAGGTATTCTGAGTCAAGGATCTTATTCCTCGTACACTCCTGCTGATAACTACTTGCTGGTCTGTGGATCTTCACAAAATGTCACCTTTAATGATCAGACCTATGTTCCCGATTCAGTACAATCTTCAGTTTCTTTAAAAAGTCAGGGAAATTCTTTTGTTGCTACCTCCAATTCCAATTCCAATTCCACTCCCCCATCTCCAATCTATCAGTCTGCTCGAATTTTTACGAGCACGACATCTTACAAATTTAATATTGAGAAAGAAGGCCGGCATTGGATTCGCCTTTATTTTTATCCTGTTCCCGGCCACAATTTGACCTCAGCCTCGATCACAGTTGTTACTGAGAACTATGTGCTCTTGCACAACTTCAGTTTCAAGGCTTTTAATGGTACTTACCTGTTTAAGGAGTATGCAATCAATGTCACGTTGGATAAATTGGTACTATATTTTATTCCTTCAAATAACTCTATTGCATTTGTTAATGCAATTGAAGTTGTTTCTGTCCCGGATACCTTGATCTCTGATCAGGCAGTAGCTGTATCTCCCTCTGGCCCTTTTACCGGGCTTTCTGGACTTGCTTTGGAAACCGTTTATCGTTTAAATATGGGTGGTCCCTTGGTCACTGCTCAGAACGACACTTTGGGAAGAACTTGGGAGAATGATGTTAAATACCTCCATGTCAACAGCTCAGCAACAAATGTTTCAGTTAACCCTTTTAACATAAAATATGGTCCTGCTGTTTCCCCGGAAATAGCACCAAATTCAGTTTACTCGACTGCTGAAACCATGGGAGATGCAAATGTAGTCAGCGTAAATTTCAACATCACTTGGGTCTTGCCAGTTGATCCAAATTTCACGTATTTTGTTAGGGTACACTTTTGCAATATTGTGAGCAAATCTATGAACAGTCTGGTGTTCAATCTATATATAAATACTGATATTGCTTTTGGGAGTTTGGACCCATCAAATCTAGCTGGAAACTTGGATGTCCCTTTCTACAAAGATTTTGTCTCCAACACTTCTGCTGGTTCTGACACACTTTCTGTTAGTGTTGGTCCGGACACAAGTTCCGATTCCATGAATGCTATCATGAACGGCCTGGAAATCATGAAGATTAGCAATGAAGCTAGAAGCTTTGTTGGACTTTTGGCTGTTGAAACTATCCTTGTGGTTCGTCCAAAGAAGAATAAAATAGGTATTATAACTGGTTCTGTGGGTGGAGCAGTGGCTGCATTGGCGTTTATAGGGTTGTGCTATTGCTGCTTGGTTGCTCAAAAATCAAAGTCCGCCCCCCAAGGAAATACATGGCTTCCTCTGCCTTTATATGGAAATTCTTTGACAATGACTAAAATGTCTACCCTTTCTCAAAAGAGTGGAACGGCAAGCTGCATTTCATTAGTGTCCTCCAATCTTGGCCGATTCTTCACTTTTCAGGAAATAATGGATGCAACAAATAAATTTGACGAAAGCTCCCTTCTTGGCGTTGGTGGTTTTGGTAGGGTGTACAAAGGAACCCTGGAAGATGGGACTAGAATTGCTGTCAAAAGAGGGAATTCAAGATCCGAGCAGGGACTCGCAGAATTCAGGACAGAAATTGAAATGTTGTCTAAGCTTCGCCACCGTCACCTAGTGTCTCTTATTGGCTATTCTGATGAAAGATCAGAAATGATTCTGGTCTATGAATATATGGCGAATGGGCCTCTCAGAAGCCACCTATATGGAACTGAACTCCCCCCTCTCTCTTGGAAACAGCGACTTGAGATATGTATAGGTGCTGCTAAGGGACTTCACTATCTCCATACTGGGGCTGCTCAAAGTATTATTCACCGTGACGTGAAAACAACCAACATACTCTTGGACGAGAACTTTGTTGCCAAAGTAGCTGATTTTGGTCTATCTAAAACTGGACCAGCTCTTGATCAAACCCATGTGAGTACTGCTGTTAAAGGTAGCTTTGGTTACCTCGATCCTGAATACTTCAGGCGGCAGCAGCTTACTGAGAAATCAGATGTCTATTCATTTGGTGTTGTTCTATTGGAGGTTCTCTGCACAAGACCGGCTCTGAACCCTGTTCTTCCTCGGGAACAAGTTAATATTGCTGAATGGGCAATGACTTGGCAAAAGAAGGGCATGCTGGATCAAATTTTGGACAAAAATCTCACAGGGAAGGTGAATCCGGCTTCTCTGAAGAAATTTGGAGACACTGCAGAAAAGTGTCTGGCGGAGCATGGGGTTGAAAGGCCTTCCATGGGTGATGTTTTGTGGAACCTTGAATACGCTCTTCAGCTTGAGGAAACCTCATCTGCTCTCACAGAGCCTGACGATAACAGTACAAACCATATCCCAGATATTCCGTTGACATCACTTGAGCCATTTGACAACAGCGTGAGTATGATTGGAGGGGTTAATTCTGGCACAGATGATGATGCTGCCACCAGCGCTGTTTTCTCTCAGCTGGTAAATCCACGGGGAAGGTGAAACAAATAAAATTCTTGAATTTCTGATCTCAGTTGTTCAATGTCCCTATTGGATTAGACTTTTGGCCCCAAGACCGGCTGGCTGGATATTAATATCTCCCGAGAGGTGAAGGTGATGTTACTCGGGGTATTTTCCTCAAATTTTCGTAAAAATATGACTCAATGCATAATATATATGATTCGAGGGGCTAATTCATCCGTTCAAAATTGTAATTGCATAGCCACAATAATTGTATCATCGTTTTGAGTTAAATTAATACAGTTTACAGCTGCCCTTCTCGTTACTTGACTTGGATGATTTATAGATTGTACTTGCACTGGAATCATTCATAATCATATAATTATTAAGCATATTCGATCATTTTTCAGTTGAATATCCTTATGACGTGGTGTTTTTCTCCAACCCATGTCGCCGTTTTCCGTAATTTCAAAGATTTATGCTTTTTTACTTAATAATTACCAAAGCTTGGCATAATCTCCAGTCAAGGAAACAAAATTTTATGGAGCTTGCGATCTGTTGGTGCAAAGAAATTCTCTGGTATTTGAATTTTGTTAAGTTGTCCTTTGAATATAATAAATTATTTTGTTTATTGTCTTATGTAGAGCAAAATGATGAACAAGAGCTATGCCTCAAATATCTTTAAGAGTGTGTTTCATGGATATTATTTTGGAAGAATATATTTGGGAATAGTAGATTGATAGAGAATGCGTGGTTGAAAAATAAGGAAAAGTTATTGATGTGATGGAAAATATTATTTTATTAAAGAATGTGTAGTTGAAAATAAATAAAAAAATGAAAATAAGAATTTTATTGGGGATCAAACGGGGGCTAAGGATTCAATTTTCTATGTATGAGATCTTAAATTTCCCATCTGTCCTCTCATTTTCACCATTTCAGCCTAATAATATCTGCCTAATTCTTCAGTTTTCCATTTCTTGTGGGCGAGTTCTACAATATTGAACGAGGGTAGAAATGGAAAAGGCAAATCGTTAGAAAGATGCAACTGATACAGGAAAATTCAAAATTTAACAGGAGTAGAAAGAAAAATTTTAGATTTATGTGAAAAATATTTTACTTATTTTTCTTCTTTTCATCAACTACAAATTCTTAAATAAAATAATATACACGTAAATTTTAAAAAAATTCTTTCTTTTTTAACTACACATTCTCCCAAAATTTACTACTTCTCTCATTATTAAGTGAAATGATGAAGTTCAAACAATGATTTTATTTTATGAATGTATGATTAAAATTGAGTACAAAATAATCCTTCAATCATAGAACCGATGTTGACCATTCACTTGGTCGTAATTTTTGTATTCATGACAAGAATTTTAGAGTTATTCTCTATGTATAGGGAATCACTCACAGAATCTGTATTGTTCATTTCAAATTTCTATACCAATTTCTTATATATGTAGGTTGATCGAGAATTTTATACATTTATTTGGGAAACACCCAATCATGCCTGAATTGGATAGTCCACTTGTCGGCCACAGCTCAACAAAATCAGATATTGACTTGGTTGCGCTCGTAAATCCCGTTTTGGACCCCTCATTACGGCCTCTTATTTAAGAGGAAATTACACCCACCCTTAGTTTTAGATTTCCATTTTCATAAATCTCACTCCAAGTTTAACTTTTCAAAAACCAAGTTTCTTATATTTAATTTAATATTAATTATATATTTTTCATCCCAATTAAAAAATTCATATCAACCCTAAAATTCATTCAACATACTTTCCCATTCTCTCCACTCCTACCCATTCTCTCTCCCGTTTCTCACAGCCACCGTCGCCGCCGTCGACCCTGCAATCCGCCGTTGCTGTCGCTCCCTCTCTCATCATCACTCTCCCTCTCGTCGTCTGGACTCCCCCATCTCTCTCTCCCTAACCCATTTTCTCTGCACTCGCATCTCATCTCTCATCCCATATCCACTCTCATCTCCTCTCTATCTCACCATTACTCTCATCTCATCTCTCATCCCATATCCACTCTCATCTCCTCTCTATCTCACCATCAATGGAGGACCACCGCGCTGTGGAGAGAGCTCCGCCGACAAAAGAGCGATGTAGTGCTCACGGACCTACGACTGCGCAACGTCGACTGCAGGCAGCGTCGCCTGCAAGAAACTTCGATCGGGTTGTGTAATGGCTTGTGTGCAGCACGATGTTTGTGTAGCAGTGCTGATCTGTAGCGGTCAGATCCAGATCCAGATTTAGATCCAGATCCAGATCTATGTATTTAGAGGGATGTGCCGTGGTGGTGGTGGAGGCGCCGCGTCGGTGATGGTGGTGGCGTAGGGGGTGATTGTGTGGTGTATTGGTAGCGGCGGCAATGGTTCATGGTGGTTATTGGGAGCGGTGGTGGTGATGTCATTCATTGGGAGTGGTAGTGGTTATTGGGGGGGTGGTGGTGTTGAAGGCTGTGGGTGGTTATGTGGTGTATTGGCAGCGGTGATGGTGGTTGTAGCGGTTCGTGGTGGTTGTTGGGGACGGTGGTGGTGAGGTCATTTTCTGCTGGTGGTGGTGATGTCATTTTCATTGGGGGTGGTAGTGGTTGTTAGAGGCGGTGGGTGGGTGGGTTATGTGGTGTTGGTGTTGGCGACGAAGACGACGGTGGTGTTGTGT
>CAIGRO010116639.1:0-18968 GCA_903798355.1 Fraxinus baroniana | reverse complement strand
TTTCATCGAGCAGTTGAAGAGCATTGGATTCACAATCTGATTTGCCGGGTTCTCGTTCTGAAGCCGGTATGTGGATTCTTTTTATCTCAGTCGAATGATTGTGAAGTAGAGCGTAAAAATTTCTGATAAGATAATGTCTACCTGTTGCGATTTTCATGTGTGCCGCTATGCTGGTGGCACGGGTAGGGGGAAAATCCGTAATATAGGTCGAACAACAAATATCCCAACTCAAATCATTATATGTTCAAATTTTTATACATAGTTGTAGCTAAATTTGGTTTGTGTAAAATGATAAAAACTTCGATTCTGTATATACATGGGGGTAAGATTGTTATTAAATCACAACACTTCAAGCTTTCAACCATTCAAATCATTAAACCACGACATCACTAACGGTGAGAGAGAAAGAAAAAGACTTCGGATGCCGAGGAATCATGATTTGATTGTTGGGTCCGATGTACATATTCTACCTAGTATACATATATGACCGTCTTGAAGTCTTTATTATGTAAAATAGCTTCACTCACTAACAGAATTATTACACGACTTGTTATATTGACTATTCTAGGTTCAAGATATAACAATTAAGAGTAGTCATCGAACCTATCAATTTTTAAATTACTTATCTGGAAGGGAAAAAAAAAAAAGTAAACATGCTTGTCCGGAGCTACCACGAGCCTTGGTAGGACCATGTCTAATCGATAAAAAAAGAGCCATGCTCGGCCCCCCAGGGCACAACTCAACTGGCGGAACATTCGGCACATAACTCACTTCCAACGACAGGGTGTGGGTTCGAATCCTGGTGGGAACNAGGGAAAAAAAAAAAAGTAAACATGCTTGTCCGGAGCTACCACGAGCCTTGGTAGGACCATGTCTAATCGATAAAAAAAGAGCCATGCTCGGCCCCCCAGGGCACAACTCAACTGGCGGAACATTCGGCACATAACTCACTTCCAACGACAGGGTGTGGGTTCGAATCCTGGTGGGAACCTGCGGCCAGATTTATTTGGTATGGAGCAATCACTTTGGAGGTGGGGACCATGAGACGCCATTTTAAAATACACACGAGACAAGTACACATTGTGAGAGGGGGTACACCATTCGGTACCCCCCATTATGTACAAGGGGATTTTCCCTTTCTAGAGACCCTTTCTTTGTCCAGCCCAACCAAAGTTAGGGCTGTTGTAACTTGTAAGCATGCCTAGAAAGTGTTTATAAACCATTTAAAATATAAATAAAATTCGATAAAATCATGTTTGAGATCAAGTTTAGAGCTCGATTTATGATTATTAAACAATCGAAAGTAGTTCTAAGTATTTAATAAATTCTAACACTAATTACAAAAGAACTGAACCATCTGACAACAGATTTCGTGAAGCAGTAAAATTGCAGCTTTTTCGATTATACCTTTATTCTCCAATATTGATTTTCTTAGCAAAGTAATACAAAACCAAGTCTAAGTGAGTATACTTGTGGGTTTTTTGGAAATGTATGGATAAAAGTGATATGAGTATTATTCTACAATATATTAGTATGTCGTATTTCTTATTTACCCTTATTTAAAAGTTGTTTTAATTGATAGTTACATATGAATATACGTAAGTATAGATAAAAAGGGAATACCAAATGATTCAATTTATTGCCTCTAAATAAAATAATTAATAATTATTATTGCTTTAACAAATTAAGTCAACTAATTTCCACTAAACACAATTATTACTATACAATTATATATAATTCACTACGAAATACCAAATGTCAGCTACAGAATACCAAATGATTTAATTTATTTCCTCTAAATAAGATGATTAATAATTGTTATTGCTTTCAAAAATTAAGTCAATTAATTTCCACTAAACACGATTATTACTAATTGGGATTATTACTAATTATTAGTACAAAATTACATATAATTAAAAAGAAATTATAATGATACTACATATATAATTAACTTGAACAATATTACTTATACAGTTAAATTTTCTCAAACTTCGAGTTGCACAATACTTGATCAAAACTGGTAATGAAACAAAACCTTATATAGAAGATGACTTTATCAACTTATCATAAGAGATAGTTATATCAAGTGACGATGTTGAAACTTCAGAGTCAAACTTATTCAATACAGTGTTCCCAGGTTTAACGGAAACTGCCTCTTCTTCTGATTATATGACACAACATAGAATTCTTTCAACAAAAATGAATATGTTAACTACTTCAATGACAAACTACTTGGGTTATTTCTTATAAAAAGTGAAGAATTTGTCAGTTCTTGACGAAGCAATAGATAACAGAAATCAATTTTATCAATAGGAGTTTCTAAATACATTAATGTCAATGGTATGATGCCACATAAGTTAATCTTGAAAAAAAAAATTCCAATCATGCTTTTGAGGAATCTGAACCCATCCAATGGTTTTGCAATGGAACAATAATGATTTGTCGTGATTTCAAGAAATATTATCCATGTAGAAATAATCGCTGGATAATATGCTGGAAAACTAGTTTTCCTTCTATGCATCCCATTAACTTCGTCAAATGATGAAGGAAATCAATTCAAATTCAAAAATGAAATAATTTCCAATACATCTATATTTTGCAATGACCATTAAACAAGGTTCAAGAACAAATAGTGCTTGCTGTTGGAATATACCTTCCCGAACGTGTATTTTCCCATGGATGACTATATGTCGCACTTTCTCATAGAATTTCAATGCAAATAACAAAAGTCTTGGTAAAAGCAAAAATAAAAAGAAGAAACGATGTGGGACGTTAACAAAAAATATTGTGTACAAAGAAGTGTTATTGTAATCATAACATTACATTTAAGATTCAACATTTTTATACACGCGCGCGCGCGCGCACACACATACATATATTTACAATTTTAATTTTTTATTTAACAATATCAATTATCTCAACTCTCAAGTACTTTAAAAATCGTATTAGTACTTATAAAACATTATGCATATCATTCATACAATACATAAAATGTGCAACGCACGTGCTTACTACTAACACAATTTATAAACCTGAGCCAAACATAGGCGAGGAAGTGACGCTCCTTAATTTTTTAATCATCCAATTTTAAGAGACGTTGTCAATAACTAAGATTCTTCCCCTTAAAACAATCCCCAAATTAGAACCCAAAAAATCTCTCAAATCTTTTCAAAGTCGCCTCCAAAATATGTCGTTCAAAAATACCACAATATCCAATCCCTTCAAAATCGATCGTTCAAAAAACCCCAAAATAAAACCCCGAGAATCTTTTTAAAACCCCTCAATGTTAAAATCTCTTCAAAATAGACTGTAAATCTGAAAAAATAAAAAAATAATTCATTTTGGTTTCATTTCTAAACACTTATCCAAATAAATATTCCAATTAGACCCAAAGCTTCGGGCCACTCTTAGCCCCTTTTGACCCCCATTCTTAACGAAAAATGAGTTTTGTTATAATATTTTTTTGGAGATTATGCAACGCCTGGAAAATTTTAGAAACAAATTTATTTATTTTATGTGGTATATTTTTAATATTTTTTTAAAAAAAATTAGGACTAAAATGAAATAGGTTTTAANTTTGGTATATTTTTAATATTTTGAAAAAAAAAATGAGAACTAAAATAAAATATGTTTTAAATTCTTATCTTATTTGAGCCAAATAATTATGCATCGATAGAGTGATAAATGTTGATGTTGATAATGATAATCTTTTTGTGATTTGGGTAGAGTTTGATTGCAATCTTAATTTGATAAAGTTTAAAAGTAATCATAATTCTATTTTTTTAAATCAATTCTTATCCAAATTCCTTATATACATCGCTTTAAATTTTAGTTGCATACAAACTCAATTGAGAATTTCAATTATAAATAATGTAGGAATTCTCATATTTCACCACATAAAATAAAGAGAGCCACGGTAGATAGAGAAGGAAAGGAAAAATTATAGAAAAATAGAAGATCTTTTACGTGCAAGATTTTATTCTTTCCAGCATTTTAAAAATCAAGATAAGATATTTCTGTGTAAGTGTTTGTTTATATTTTTATATTCAGTAATTATGCATGAATTGTCATTAAACATTTGAGTTCTTTATTAAGAGATATAGATCCTACGGGATGACTTAAGATTTGTGTGTCGCTTGGTCACCTATATATACCATAAGAGAAGAGTGGTATGAAATATTTATTTTATTGTTATATAATTGTGGATGAGAATTGCACGTATCTTATTGTGTATTTTTATTAAATAGCTACTTTGACAAAATTTACATGTTAGTTCAGGTCGATTGAGACTGTGGTGGGATAGTGATGAGGACTACCGGAAGAATTGAAGAAATAAAAACTTAAAAGTTTTTTCCCTTTAATTTATCGTTGGTTTTAATTGTTCAAAGACACGTTATTTAATTAGTGATTATGTTATTTTCTTAACGTTAAAATTTTCATATTTAGTTTAAATTTATGGATATTTCAGTTATATTTTTTTTATTAAAGAATATTATTTTATCGTTCCGCCTTTAATACGAAAATATTGAATTTTTGACAACATTTCAAGGATTCTGGAATTTTGGGGTGTTATAGATTGTGTGGTTAAAAAGTAAGAATTTTTTTGAATTTATATAATTATTCCATTGGAAGAATGTGATTATTGAAAGAATATGATTGAAAATGAATTCAAGAAAATGTGTATTTACAGATAATAGGACTCAAGCAGGGGGTTTAGTCTATTTTATATGTGGTTCAGACTTCAAAAATATAAGGACAACTTACAAAAATGCCCTTAAAATTAAGGGTCTTTTGAAAAATCATATGATACTTATTTTGGAAGTAAAAAGTATCGTGTAAAATCAATTGTCGCTTTTTTAATAGAAAAAGTGACACTGAAAAAGTGACCCATGTCACTTTTTAAATTTAAGTATCACTTTTTTATTAAAAAATAATATACAACGACACTTTTATTAAAAATTGATGTTTGTCACCAAATAAAGTGATAGAAATAAAAAAAGGTGACTGAAAAAAGTGATAAACACTAAAAAAAATTGACAAAATTCAAAAAAGTGACAAATTTTTAAAAAGTGACACAAATTTTAAAAAGTTATACAGATTAAAAAAGTGACAGACATTAAAAAAAGTACAAATACTCAAAAAGTGACAAAATTCAAAAAAAGTGACAAACTCAAAAAAGTGACAAAAATTAAAAAAAAAAAAAGTGACAAACTTTAAAAAAAGTGAGAAACACTCAAAAGTGACGAAATTCAAAAAAAAAAAAAAGTGACAAAAATAAAATTCGGTTACTATTTAGGTTATTAACCCACCGAATGGCTAATGATGATTTATATTTATAACTCTCATCTAATATAAAACAATTTTATAATCAAATAGAGAGAACAAATTCTTGGAACACCTTTATTACTAAACCCACCATCTATCTCAATGTATATAACTAGCAACTGCTTCACTTTGAATTTGATGATTATTTGATATTGTTACTTTTTGTTAACTTTGGTGGTGACAATGATTTGATGGATTGATCAAAACACAAATGCGAAGTTTGTTAAGAATGTTTGTACAACAAAAATCATGGCTAGGCAATCAAGAAAACAATATATTCTGTATAAATTTTTGTCACTTTCTATAATTTTTATTTTGGATATTTATCACTTTATTGAATAGGTTCCAAATCTAAGTTTATATGCTAGATAATAAATCTACTTTATTGAATATTTGTCACTTTTTTCACTTATTGTCACTTTGTTTGGAATAGAAAAGTGATAGGATGGCACTTTTTAATATTCTCGTTACAGCAAACACCTTGAATGCATCAATTAAATTGAATCAAAGAATTATAAATTGAATGACATTGTTTCATATTCCCATTACAGCAAACACATTGGATGCATCAATTGAATTGAAGCAAAGAATTATAAATTGAATGCAAGATTAAAACAAGGCTTGAATTCGTATATTTAAATTTTCAAAAATACACACTTATAGATCTATTTAATTGCTCTAATAAGATATTGCAGCTTTTTCAGGAAAAAGTGACAAAATATCACTTTTCACATTCTTATTTTTGCAAATACTTTGAATGCATCAACTGAATCCAGGAGCAGTATCCCCAACCCACATGCCACTGTTTCCACCATCTCTATAATCTTAATTGTAAACCACACCACCTTCAAACACCCCAACCAAACAACCTTTGAACAACAACAAGCACAAAGAAAAACTCAATTGATAGTAAATAGTTTTCTTGATTTGTTTTTGTACATCAGTAAAAAAAAATGTATAATTGTTATGTTTTAGTTATTGGTTTTTGCTCTTGATAGTTACAATCCGAAATAAAAAAAATTATATTTTAAAACATGCCCACAAATTAAAACAACAACCATATCAATTTCAGTGGCGACAATTAATTTTTGGCCACCACTTGAAGATCTCTCGGATAAAAGGTTTGAAAAAACACCACATGTTTGGAGACCCAATGAAGGGTCCTCAATATTTGTTAGCTATCAAAAGATCGCCTCTCACCCTCCTAGTTCTTGTGAGATCAGCAAAGGCAAGAGATGACCAGTTTTTTTAAGACCCATTGTTAGAGACCTAAGTATGGAGCAATAAACAAGATGCTTATTCAGAGAGATAATTAGGATTTAGTTTGTTGATCGGCTAAAATAAATGTAAATATGTGGTATTTTATACTTTTTAATTACTTTTCACATGATTTTTCAAAGGCTTATTAGCACAAAACGTCCCTACGTTTTACAGTTAGTGTGCACAACGTTCTAAAGTTTCATTTTTTTGCATTTTCGCCCTTATTTCAACGTTTCAGTGTGGAAAACGTCCTTCTATCCATATACCGTCAGATTTTCCATGAAATGCTTACCTGGACTCATTTTAATTTGAAACTCCAAGGGTAAAATGGTTAGGTCACTTCACAAACCTCTTTTCGCCATCATCCAAAGGTCGTGCATACTCAGGAACAAGAGTAACAAGGGGACTGAATTTCCAAATTCCAGGCGTTGTCAAATTATCTGAATTTCAAGCTTATCACGTCTAGTAGAATTCACCAAATTCCCGTCTTTTCAAATGATCTGAATTCGAATCTTCTCAAACTTAACGCACTACAGTAGAATTCACCTAATTCCTCATCTTCTCTTCTGTCTCGATTCTTCAGATGCAGTCCACGCATATGGAGTAATAAACAGGTTCTTCTAAAAATGGAAACAAAAAATCGTTTCGTTTTATGAAACGACTGAAACCGTTGTTCGTCTTTAGTCCCAGAAATGTGCATCAGAACAAGAAGCTGTCAAGCTATTTTTACCCAATTTTGAATGTGTGAAAAAGTCCCTACGTTACAAAACAATTTGCGTAAAACATCCCAACGTTAAAACATATGGTGCGCATAATGTCCCTAAGTTTGACAATATGTACACATAACGTCCCTATGTTCAGACATGTTGTGCAAATAACGTCCCTACGTTTGGAGAATCTATGAAAAAAGTCCCTGCTATATCCTGTAAGTTTTACCCATTCACAGCAACATATACACCGAAATCAACCACAACAAAACACTAATAACCACATCAACTCCATAACCAATCAACCACACTAATCAACCATGGCAAACTGAACAAGTAGATCAAACTAAAAATTTAAAGCAGAAACGGAATTTAACAAACAAAAAAAAACTGAACAAAAAGTGCAATACAATTGGCAGACTTTAGCTGCACCAGTTTAGGCTAAATTGAACAGAATTAAGCATTTACAATTCAACTACTTTTTTAGATTGCAAAAACTACCAAATCCCAAAAAAAAAAAAAAAAAGTTGTAGACAGAGAACATATTAACACAAAAAATGTGTCCCTAATTGTCAGTTGCTGCTGGTGGTGCCCCTTTACAACTCCTCCTATTGTGTCCTGGTTCACCGCATTTTCGACATGTCTGAGTTTGGCCTGCTCTCTTCACTGCACTGGACATGCCTGTTGAAGTTCTTTCATATGAGATTTCCTATTGCCAAGACTTTCTGGACCTTTTCGCCTGACTTGAAGACTCCATGGACCTCATTCGGCTCTTTTCTTCTGTTCTTTTTTGGCCTTCCAGCTATTTTCGTGTAAACATGTGGTCTAACTTGGTCGAGCCTTGGACTACGCCATAAGTCTGGTCCTGTGATAGGTGAAATTGAAGGCGTATATGTCATCAAGTAAGAATCCTTTTTGTAGATGGCATATACATAATCAACTACACAGAGACCTCTAGATACTACCGAGGTAATGACATGGCAAGAAGGGATTCCTGATAATTGCCAAGCACGACATGTACAAGTCCTACCCCTGAGGTCAACAATGTGCTGTACAATGCCTATATTGTGCCGAACTTGGAACTTCTCATTCCCCGCATATTCAGCCCACTTAAACCTTAACAGTTTACTATGCTTATCAAGAATTTTTTGGATTCTAAGGTCTACTGCTGATGTCCAGCTATCAGCCGCCTCTCTACAAGCTATAATTCTCTTCATCAAGTACATTCTAATCTCCTCAAGCATGGTTAGAATGGGCTTCTCTCTTGCACTAACAATTGTGCTATTGAATAATTCACACAAATTGTTTAAAAGCATGTCACACTGAGTCCACTCTCTGAAGTGGGATTTACTCCAATGGGATGCTGGTTTTAGTTCAAGCCAACCATATGCAGCCGGGTCAAGATCCAACATCTTCTGCACGTGTTCAAGCCACTATGGTACAGTAGTGGTTCTGGCTGCATCCCAGAGACAATGCTTTAAAGGCAATCCCTTATGCAACATCCTGAAATTATTGTACAAATGTCTAACACATGTTCTGTGCTCCGAACCCTCAAACAAAGCCTCAATCGCATTAATTAACCTCTTTTGCTTATCTGAAATGAATGTCCAATACATGGAATTGTGTATATGCAACTCATCTTTCAACAACTCCAAAAATCATGTCCATTTCTCTCCATTCTCAACCTCAACAATTGCATACGCTACTGGATACATGTCGTTATTAGCATCCACACCGACTATAGATAACAACTGCCCACCCGCTCCGTCTTTAGAAAACAACCATCTAAACCAATCACTCTTCTACACCCCCTACTGAAACCCTCATTCAATGCTCCAAGACAAATATACAAACATCTAAATTCTCCAGCAACACCCTCAACGAAAGCAGTCGTCCCACTATTTGTCCGCCTAAACTCCTCACAGTAATCCTATAGTACTTTGTAATGATCCACCAAGGTCCCTCTTATCTTTTCAAATGCTTTCTCCTTTGTTCTATACACTGGCCAATGTGATATATCACCAAAACCATCCCTTTTAACCCTGTCCATGAACATGCTCACCGACATATTTGGTTCAGACCTCCAATCAGATAAATATCTTTCTGCTAAATAAGTAGAGCTTACTCTAAAATTCTTGTACAACATGGGGCACATATGCTCTTCAACATATGTTTTGATCACCCAACTTGTCCGTTTGTGCTCCTTGGTGGCATACAACACCCAGGGACAATCTCCCTTACACTTCGCTCTCACCTTTCACCCATCGTCTTTCTTGAATTTAATCTCTCTATTGCTTCTAATTGAATACGAAGTGATGGCCGCCTTCAACAAAGCTTTGGAATCAAACACCAACCCTAACAATTAGAAAATGGAATATCTGTCCTTGAATTGAATGGTTAATGTAAGGTTAATAGAAAGGTAAAGATTGTGTTGAACTTACCTCGTCTGAACTTTGGATCCTCCATATCAGTCCTTGAATTGAATGCATCAGTCAAAGCCTTCTTCTTGAAGTTGTATCGTCCTCATCTGTACTATGAATGCTTCGCAACTCGTCCGAGTCCCCATAGTCGGTATCTGAACCCCTAACCTGATGCTCAACCGCCACACCAAATCCAAAATCAAAATTAACCCTTTCATTCTCGATTTCAACATTACCCGCCGGCTGAAGCTCAGTTTCATAATCAGATTCTACCAACTCTTCAACCTCATCTCCCCTACTTTGTTCATTGTTATGAGCTTCAACCTCAACCTCAACTTCATCATCTTCACCACCCATATCACCCATATCTTCAACACCCATATCACCTACATCTTCAACACCCATATCACTATCCATATCACCCACATCTTCAACACCCATATAAAAAAAATCATCGACCAATCAATTTCAAGCTCTCCACCCTCGTTCTTTTCCACATAAGGTATGTAACAACCTTCAACTGTTTGTGGTTCATTGCATTAAGTGTCAACATCGGCGATCGATGCATGCAATGGCAATGCATATAATTGCGATGGGGCTACAACATATATCTGCATTACTGGATGCCCATCTCTATCCTTAAGCATTTCTTTGATATCACCCTCACTCTCCAATCTCCTCAATGCCTGACCTAAACTCATTCTTCATTTTTTTGTAGTAAAACTTCAACTTCACATCATGACCAACCGCATTTAAGAACTTCATCAAGTTAGATTTCGTAAACAGTAAGGTATGGAAGAAATCGAATAAAATCACTAAAAGATGTTCATATGTCAAATTGTTTGGCTTGACATAGAAATTGCCTCAATGATGCAATTCAATAGTGAAGTAGCCATAATTTGCATCTGCATGCAAAAAAATTTGGAGATAGGGAATGAACAGTGAAAGGTGGTATGGAAACAACGTAATGCACACCGATCAAATTCGAAAAATAATGGAATGCACATCACACAATGATCAGAACCCCAAAACCACATAAATTTCAAGTCTCAACCACTGTCATGCAAATTGTAGATGAATAACTACAAACCCCAAAAAATAACCCTTACAGTGTTGAAGGTATTTCCCCAAATCCCATTTCACTGGATTTCCAAAGTGTAATTTCAAAGAACATCATACAAAGAAGGCATTTTCATTCTACAAACGAAGGAGACTTTTTTGTTCTTACTGTATTTTGGTGTACCGTCACCGGGTTCTCTGATAAACGGAGGAGGCATTTTCATTCGACAAACTTTCCTGTGAAAAACAAGAATATACGTATGCCTCGACTACTTGAATTTTGAAATTTCGAATTGAGAAAATCAAAAAAATAACGCACGAACAGTGAACTTTACCTTTTCTCAGTTCGCCGTCCACTGCGCGCATATACTATCCTCCGACGGCAGGAGATATTTTGGGTTCGTTCGAGAAGATGATGAAGAAAGTGGTGCTTGAAGGGACGTGAACAGTGGAGAAGAATGGAATGGAAGATGAACCGTCAACGGTACGTATTATGGGGAAAGAAGAGGTTTGTGAAGTGGCCGACCATTTTACTTTGGAGTTTCAAATTAAAATGAGTCCAGGTAAGCATTTTAAGGAAAATCTCATGGTATATGGACGGAATGACGTTTTCCACATTGAAAAGTTGAAATAAGGGTGAAAATACAAAAAAATGAAACGTTGGGTCCGTTTTGCACACTAACTGTAAAACATAGAGACGTTTTGTGCTAATAAGCCATTTTTCAAAATAGCCTTATGTTTAGGGCATATAGTTTAATTTCCTCATATTTGGTCCAAAACCATCAAGCCCATTATTAAATATCTGGAGGGTGTTTGGTAGAGATTAAAATTAAAAAACTAACCTTTATTGTTGAACGAGTGAAACTCAATAACGATTATATTTTTAATTTTAATCCCATTTTGAGCCGTACCACAAGCTCCAGACTAGCCCATGATCAGTAACGTGACTAACGTCCACTCCACCGTTTCAATTTTTTTTATAGTAAAAAAATCTTGTATGAGGTTTGACTCCTTCAATCGTCTCCCTTTCCTTCAATTCGCCGCCGCTAATGGCAATAGCCGTGCTATAACACTGTTGTTCACAACCGTCAACCGCCACTCCCTTTCCCGTTTTCTCTGTTCGAAAACCTAATTCCCACATTTTCGCTTCAATGGGCATCGGAGGCTCCTGAGAAACTTTATCCTAATTCGTTTCTCGATAGGGAAAGTGGCATTCTTCACTTCGTCAAGTATCATCAATCATGGACTCAGAAATGATTTCATATTGGTAAGTTTTTCAAAAACTGAAGATATTACATTGACAATTTGGGATTTTTGTTTTTAAGTTGGACTGTTTTCAAGTTTCCTGCATAACTATAGATAAGAACTCTAGCTTTTGATTTTAAAAGGTTGTTTTATAAGAAATAACTTGTCTTTTGTTAAACGTACAGAAATGATAATCTTTCCATCATAATTACACATAGAACTTTAATTGGTATGTTCTTAGTTAAATTAAGATTGACATTGGTAGATTTTTTGTTTATGATCCATCAAAATGCTGATATTTAGAGTTAGCATTATAGTGAGTTCTTCTTTTATTTCCCCGCTCTTATTTTCTAGGAGTTAAGCAGAGCCTTGTAAGTTTTATATTTAGAGGTGTAAACACAAGTGAGAATTTGTAAATTTGTTAGGATAGGTTTGATATTTCATTCTATCCCAACATTTTTGGTTTGTTGATTTGATTAGGTTGATAATCGAGCAGTGACGAAGTCTGGCATTTTGGGATAAAAAAATTAGGATGCAATTTTTTTAAAACACTGTACTATAAATGAAAACAAGTCAATACATTATTACAAATGTAGCTAAGCATTTTCAAAATCTCAAAATGTTGTATAATTATATTGTTATCAATATTGACAAATTCATCAATCTCAATATACAGCTCCAAACTATCACTAACTGTTGATCTCCCATCCGATTACATAATCGATTCTAGACAATCTTCATTGCAGAAAATACTGCCTCTACCGTAGTAATAGCAACTAGAATATCTAACTTCAATGTTACAAATCTGTAAATTAATAGGTACACCTCATTCGTAACCCTTTAAAATCTTCACGATTGTACATGTCAATAATATATGTCTAAATTCAACTCAGTGTCAAGATCTCTATTGGTTTAAAATTTTTGAGATAATATTCCCACAATTGAATTAACTTGTCTTTACTAAAAGCAGAAAATGAATTATGTGGACACAAACATGCAACAAAAAGGAGTACGTTGCTATTTATCTCGGCAAAACGATCATTCAACTCTTGTTTACGTAACGTAAAACAATTAACATTTGCTCCTTCACTAAAGCGTTACTAATATCCTTCACAATAATTCTGAGTGTTTCACATGGAAGCACTTAGTACATGTGATATTATCTGTAGATTTTTAGGAGCTTTTTCTAGGAAACAACCTGAATCTCATCGTCATGATCACATATCTGGTGCAATAATTCAAGAAAATTTCCTTAATTTCTTCAATGCTTGGATTCGTCGTGTCCACTAAATGAAAGCCCTTGTTGTAAATACAATCAAACCCAATAAATTGATGCATTCGGACGAGTTCGATACTTATTTTTTGTTTTTGTGACTTATTGAAGGGAGTGGTCTCTATATTTTGTTTCTGATCACTAAAGCCTCATGTTTAATTCGTGCCTAGTTGTGGCACTACCACTTTTCCCAACATGAGTTCGAATTATTCCTTTATTTTTCCAATTTGAGGATCTTATGTTAACAAAGAAATTATTGCCACGTTCCTCAACATTTGGTTTGAAAAGAAAAACAATAGAAGTAAAATACATCTTTTCCAGCCATTTAGAAAAGTCGTTAAACTAAGAATGTTTAAATCGTCTTAATGATGTATCTCCAAATATTTATTGTGGAAACCCGTGATTTCGAAGCTACATGGATCCCTTTGTACATATGCTCTTCGAATTTCATCTGGAACATTAACATTATAATTTAAAAGTTGAGTTCTTAATCCAGGATTCGAAAAAAGTTATACTAAATCAAATTTATTGTGAACATCTCTTTTATCTTAACTATCCTAACAAAAACACATTTTCCTAAAATTACGTATTCATGTGAAATTCACACAAGATAATACATTGATAACCCAAACATCTCAATAAGATTGGTAAAAATAATAAAAAAAAACCCAAAGAAAAATTAATCAAGATCGACAAATAGCGTTTCACAATTCAAGATATATGTGTATGTGTTTTACGTGTCCATTCTAGGTGCTGAATGGAGTTATGAACCTATCAACATTTGACTTGGCTTGATAGTAGGCAAAGGTTGGCAGATGTGGGGAGCCTAGGCCCAACTGACTGGCTCAACCGTGGATTCAGAATAATCACTTATTTGAGGTCAACAAAAAGAGAAATGAGGTGTGGATGGCGTCGGTGAGATGATTGAGAAAGGAGAGATGTAGCAAACTTAGATAGAGAATAGAGATTCGAGAAGAATGATTTTGATTTGAGTCCTTTTTTTGTGTTCGATTGTGTCATGCAAAAAAGAAAATGAGATAAAAAGGGCAAAGTCCAGAATTTTGGGGGAATATTTAAATTAATAATAACAAAATTTTAAGAAAGTTTTGTGGGGTCACTTGACCCCACATGACACCATGGGCATCCGCCATTGTTGACAATTTTCTAATTCTTCTACCATTGAACCATTCTATGGACACATGCTCCCGAGGAAAAAATAATTAAAGAAACTGAATCTCTTGCGCTCTAATTTGAAGAAAAAAATTGCAATAGTTATGAAGTCCTAATGGATATCTAAATGGCGTATAAGCATCCCAATCGTTTTGAGCAAACACGAACATTCAATGCATGGAAAAATGAAAAGATGTCTTAGCCAAAGCAAATAACATCAGCTCACTACCATTAGAATTAAATATTCTTATGGTATAATTCGTGTCATTGATGCCAAGCATGTAAATATCACTACATTAGCTCCAATACCAATGTTTATGTAAAGCAATTTCACACTTTGCCCTAGAGCAATTATAGGCTCCATTGAATCTCGAATATACGGGTGGATACATATGGTGTCATGTGGGGTTAAGTGATCCTATAAAAAAATTTAAATTTTTTTTTTTTTTAAATTTTGCCCAATTCTATACTTTGCCCTTTCTCCCTTGTCCCCCTTTTACACGACATAACTGAACTTATCAAAGAAAAGCCCAAATCAAACCCTTCTTCTCGGATCTCTATTCCCTACATATGGTTTGTCAAGTCTCTCCTCTATCCTCCCTCCTCCCTCCTCCCCTTCATCTCACCGATGTCGTCCACCTCTCTTATTCTCAATGTTAAGTCCTTAAGTGATTGTTTTCAATCTACGGTTTGAACTAGTTAGCCAAGCTCCAGTCTCTGTCGACAGTCGACACCAAGCAATTGAGCCAAGTTTGATCCTACTAATAGGTCCATAGCTCCGTTTAGCATATAGAATGGATTTGTAAAGTATATACATAAATTTCTTGGAACGCTATTAGTTAGAATTCAGAAAGTTGAGCAAGAACAGATAGCTAAAAGGCTTGATTAAAGAGATTGTAAACTCAATAATAATATTACAAAGTTACAGCCAACAATATATATAGGAAATGGCTAGAGTAGTGAGCAAGTAAGTCTAGTATTTACACGTGAAGAATCAATATTGTTACAATAGATATGTGGTCCCAACACTGTACAATCATATCTAGCACATGTGCTTAATCCGGTGCAAGCATATACGGTAACTTCGGCTGAATATGGTATTTTAACATCCTCCCTCAAGCTGGAGTTTAATTAACTAACTCTGAGCTTGTCTTTAAGAAACAGGAACCTGGAATGAGATAAAAGTTTAGTCAGCAAGTCTGCAACTTGATCAGATGAAGGAATGTATTGTATCTTTAATTTGTCTTCAAGAACTTTGTCCCTCACAAAGTGTATATCAAGCTCAATGTGTTTAGTGCGAGCATGGTAAACTAGGTTGGAAGCTAGAGCACTAGCACTTAGATTATCACACCACAGAATTGGGAATGAAGTAGGCTGCAACTTGATTTCCTTAAGAAGCGATTCAATCCAAGTTATCTCAGCTGAGGCTAATGCTAAAGCTCTGTATTCAGATTCAGCACTGGATCTGGCAACTACTTGTTGTTTCTTTGAAGACCAAGTAACCAAAGTATCTCCTAGATACATGCAATAACCAGCTCTAGATCTTCTGTCATCAGGGCAAGAGGCCCAATCAGCATCAGCATAGCTAGTGAGGTTCAGGTTATCACTTCCCTGAATCCAAAAGCCTTGTTCAGTTGTGCCTTTCAAATACCTAAATACCCTTTTTACTGCCTTCCAATGAATGTCTGAAGGGCTTTGAAGGAATTGACTTAGCTTATTCACTGCAAAGCTAATTTCAGGTCGTGTATGAACAAGATATTGAAGTCCACCTATTGCATTTCTGAATAAGAATGGATTAGCCAATTTTTCTCCTTCATTCTTGGAGATAATTTTTCCCACTGTCATAGGCGTTGCACAAAGTTTAAGGTGTTCAAAATTGAATCTTTTTAGCAAATCCTTAATGTACTTCGCCTGAGTAAGATGCACCCCAGATTCACATCTCCTTACTTCAATCCTCAAAAATATGCAATTCACCCATGTCTTTCAATGCAAACTGTGTGTTAAGCTTGTCAATGAAGCACTATAGTAACTTGTGATCATTTCCAGTGATTACTATATCATCAACATACACCAAACAAAAAATTACTTGCCTTTCATTCATGTAAAAGAATAAAGAATTGTCTGCCTTGGACTTGATGAATTTCCAGTCTAGAAGTGTGTCTTTTAAGCTTTCATACCATGCTCTAGGGGCCTGTTTCAGTCCATAAAGTGCCTTTTCAAGTCTGCAAACGAATGTTGGATTAGCTTTGTCAATGAAATCCTCTGGTTGTTTCATAAAAACTACTTCATTTAGTCTTCCATTAAGAAAAGCATTATTGATATCAACTTGTCTAACACTCCAGCCTTTAGACACAGCAAGAGATAGGATTACTCTTAGTGTGGAAGCCTTGATTACTGGACTAAAGGTTTTATGGTAATCAATGCCTGAAGTTTGCAGAAATCCCTTTGCAACAAGCCTTGCTTTGTACTTAACAACTTTTCCTTCAATGTCTCTTTTAAGTCTGAAAACCCACTTGTTTCCTATGACCTTTTGGTTGATCAAGGGTGGCACCAATGTCCAGGTTTTGTTCCTGACTAGAGCTTTAAACTCCTCTTCCATAGCTGCTTTCCAGTTTTCATCAGACAGAGCTTCACAGATATTGCTGGGTTCTGCATTGCTTAGTTCCATTCTGGACTCTTTACAAAGAGTGGTATACACTTTAGGTTTGAAAATACCTGCCTTACTCCTGGTAATCATAGGGTGCTCATCATTTTGCCTTATCACTTGTACCTCTCCTGATTAGTCTGAACATTAAGATCAGTTGATTCTGCCTCAAAACTTGCATCACCTTCATAGGTTCCCCTTTCAATGTGCTCATTCCTAACCTCTGTACTTCCAGTTCCATTTACCTCAGGTGCTTCAGTTTCCATTTCCTCTGGTGAGTCAGTGTTTTGAGATGCTACTGGTTGAGTTGAATCTGAATGGACTGTATCAGATGAAACTACAGGACCAGAGTTAGAAGGAATGTTGAGTGGCATATATTGGATAATGGTTTCAGATGAGTGACTATTTTTAGTGAGAAAACCATGCTCAAAAGGGAATTCATTTTCATTGAAGATAACATGCCTAGACAGATAAATTTTTCCAGTAGGGCTAAGGCATTTATAACCTTTATGGGAATTACTGAAGCCAAGGAAGACACATTTGGTAGAGTGAAAACTGAATTTGTGAGGCTGATAAGGTCTTAGACAAGGAAAGCAAGCACATCCAAAAACCTTGAGTGCTTTATAGTTGATTTGTTCATTATTTAGAACTTGACAAGGTGACTTCATTTGGAGGCCAGGTGTAGGTAGTTTGTTAATGAGATAAGTGGCTGTATGGAATGATTCCCACCAGTAGTGCAAAGGCATGTTGGCTTGAGCAAGGAGGGTTAGGCTGGTTTCAGTAATATGACGATGTTTTTTTTCAGCTTTGCCATTCTGGGATGAAGTGTAAGGACATGAGAATCTCATGTGAATTCCTGATTGTAGAGTGAACTCAGTAAATGCTCTGAATTCTCCTCCCCAATCAGATTGAAGTGTTTTGATTTTCTTATTGAACTTATTTTCAACTAAGTTTTTGAATTGAATAAAAGATTTTAGGGCTTCAGACTTGTTCCTCATAGGGCATATCCCTGTAAACTTGCTGTAATCATCAATGAATAGGATGTAATACTTGAAGCCAGATGTTGATTGCAGGGGTGCAGGTCCCCAAACATCAGTATGAACAAGTTCAAGAGGTGATGATGAGTGTGAGGTTGAGAGTTTAAAAGGCAGAGAATGTGCTTTGCCAAGTTGACATGCATCACAAAAACTATTATCTTCATTCATATTGAGCTTTTCATTACAGAGTTGAAGGACTTGAGACATTACAGAATTCGAGGGATGTCCAAGCCTCATGCGCCACAATTTTAGCTTAGAATTATACTCTGTGACATTTTTGGACTGAGCAACAAAAACAAAGGATATAGACTTATTTGAGTGAAGAGACTTTGAGGAAGGAAACTAGTTGGTTTGATCAGGTAGTTCAATCTGGTATAGTCCATCTTTAATTTTCCCTTTCAGCAGCACCTCCTTGGTCCCTTTGTCCTTGACAACACAAGAGTCAGAATGAAATTCCATGAATACTCTATTATCAGCAGTTAACTGAGAAACACTTAGCAGATTTTTCTTGATTGAGGGAACTAGCAGTACATTGTTAAGGAATAGTGATTTATTTCTATGTGTATTGAGGTGATTTGTGCCAATGTGTGAGATAAGGAGTTTATTACCATTGCCAACAACAAGTTTTTGCTTACCACCATACTCAAGTGGGTCAACCAGGTTTCCTTTACCAGATGTGACATGGTTGCTGGCACCTGAGTCTGCAAACCAAGTTGGATCCGCCACAGTCTTGGATGAAGCTATGAAGGCAGCTGGTTCGGAGGTAGCATTCTGATAGTGAGTTTCAGGCTTGGTACCCATATATCTTTCATCAAATCGGTTAAAACA
>CAIGRO010116606.1:0-10834 GCA_903798355.1 Fraxinus baroniana | reverse complement strand
CCCACCCCCTCTCCTATCTAGAGACGGTCTCTGTCCTACCCACCTTACTATGCCACGAATGGAGTCTAGGGAAGGCAGCACGTTGGGACGAGGTGGAATCGACTCAACGTTCTCCATCCTCGACCTCGTCTAGTCTATTCTTTTCGAGAGATGGGACGGAGATTGAATTATACCCATTTATTATTAGATACAATTTAAAAATAAAAAACTTGAAATAATAAAGTAAAAAAATTCGAAGTGATATTTGAAGAACTCAGGACCGAACCATGTTACCCATCCCCCGAGTACCTAGCAGGGTGTGGCAATACGGGAGGAGATAGGATTCCTCCGTTAGTCTTTAAAACATTTTATTAAGTAAATGAATGCTTGATATAAATCACGACATTTTAATTTTAATATCTACTTTTTTGTATTTGTATGCATTGAATTAATGTTATTCGACAGCTAGTTATTTATATATTTTTGAATTGGATTCCTCCGTTAGTCGAGAAATTTCATCGAGGAGGACTGGAAAAAAAGAATTCTGTATAATGTAATTTGTATAAGGTTAAAATGTCACTTGGCAATGTTTTATAGTACTAATGGTTGAGGACAAGATTTCAAATGGACCTAAAATAAATGTTTAGTCAAACTAAAAATGGATAAGATAATAGATTGAGAATGTATGCACTAAACGCGTTTGAATAGATACTTACTTTCATACGAGCAGCATGATTCTCAACAAACCCATTTAAGGCGTATTTGAATCATATTATTTTGGAAGAATGTATTCTAAAATAATAGATTGATGGAGAATACGTTACTGAAAAAGAAAGAAAAATTATTGATGTGATAGAAAATATTATTTTATTGAAGAATGTGTGATTGAAAATGAATAGAAAAATGAGAAAGAAAATTTTAATATGTACCAAACAAGGACAAAATGTAGAGAACTAAGATTTCAGCTAGAGGTGGAAAAAAAGCCACGTAGCTCGTAGGCTCCGCCCATGGGCAACGCAAGCTCCTTTCGGAATGAGCACGAGCCCGAGCCGAGCAAGGCTCGAGCCTAAAGTTCATGAGCCCACGAGCTCAACTCAGTCAAAAAAGTGACCAAACAATCACGTTTTTTGAAAAATTGATGTTTTAATCACTTAAAAAATAAAATAAAATTGAGCTTGTGGATCGAGCTCGGCTCAGCTCAATCCGATCCTTGAGCTCAAGAGCTCGTGGGCCAAGTACAGCTCGACTCCTGAGCGAGAGCCGAGCACGAGCTCTACTCATGTTTGAATGAGCTTGAGCTCGGCTCGTCCATGAGCCGACCATCACTAGTTCCAACCCAAAAAATTATCCAATCCAGAAGGGTAGCGAATTCCCATATGATCACTATATCTACTCAATGTCTAGTCGATCTGAAATTCCATAGACACTTTACCTACATTAGGACGCAGTTCTATTAGAACGTGTTAGTCAAGAAAATGATCGACCAGCATCAACATAATGTGTTGTAATTGCTAAAGATCTATTTGTTTTTGTTCTAATAGATCAAATAATGAAACAGAGGATGAAGAAATAGATTCTGATAGTCAACTTTCAATTTATTATCAATTTTCAATCTCTTTCTAGTGTTCAGCTAATCATATTAGAATTCATTGGAGTGTTTAATATTCTCTCACAGTACAGCTTAGAGAACTTTAAGATGCAAGAGCCACTTTCAATTTCTCTTAGTGCCATATGATCACACCAGAACAAATAGCCAATCAAGGATAAAGGGAAAATTCTATGCAATAGGCCATAGGGTGCACATCTTGTCAATTTTTTCGTTTCAGTGTGTGAAAGAAGTGCGCAGTGTCACATAATAAAGGGAAAATCTTACTACTGTATTAAGGGAAAATCTTACGAAAAAGAATATTGACCATGGAGATGCATAAGATCCACGTTTCAAATCAGAGTACATAGTGAATGCAAATCAAGAAGTTTCTTAGTTATTCATTATACTCTAGCAGAGAACGAAATTGAAATATAACCATGACAAGTTATGAACCCAAGACAAGAAGCTCTTCCAAAACTTGGGGCCTTGTTGTTCAGCAAGCAAACTGATCGTACAGGATTGCTGAAGAGCTGTTCATTCAGAGCAGAAACAGAAAAATTTAAAAGCACTATAATCACAATTTAACATACCACGTGAAATGACAAAGGTATCTCACCTGCCAAAGTCGATTATTCTGAGCGAAAAGTAAATTCACTACCCAAAGTTGATTCCTTGTGCCAAAGGCAATTCGCTCCCATAATTGATTGTACTATAGCGTGCAAGGAAAATGACAGAATCAGAAATGGTTTCAACATCTGAACTGCAACTAAAATAAGGAAATATTTGCTAAAACTAATATCTGAACAGTGAACTAAAAGAATTTTAAATGGTTACTCATTAAAGAATTCTAAGTACTCGAGAAATTTTTTTCTTTATTAAATGAACTGAACCAATGAACCAAATAAGCCTGTTTGATAATATGTAAGCTGACACATGGAGAAAGGCGAGGACAAGAAGGGGAGCAATTTCAAAGTTTTCCTCAAGGTAGTTTCTACGGTGCTATAAATATTATAAATTTTCATATGGTGAGCCAATGAGCGGAATTTGAGTTCACATTAGAAAAGTGATGCATATTCTAAGTCATTTCAGTTTTAAGTATGTTATCATGTGTCCAAAGCACCTAGGGTAGGAATGGCAAAAAAATCCGACAAACCCGATACCCGCGGGCCTTACCCGCTTAATCGGGTATTCGGGGTGGGAACGGATAACGGGTGCCCTGTCCTTTTTAACTTCTTTTCTATTTTTATTTTTTTTTTAGAATTCAATACTTTAAATGAAAAACTTCACGAAATTTCACTAGTTCTAATAGAAAATGGCAACTAAAATTATCTAAAAAAAAATATGACAAATTGTAAAAGCATTAATTTACCAAATATATTTGAATAATTTAACTTTTAAAAATAAGTAAAGATTAAAAAATATATTACCGTCTCAGTCTAATGAATGGTGGGGACAATAAAATGAATTATCAAAAACTTAAAAAAAAAAAAATTAAACGGAATAGTAAACGGGGCAAGGGCCCTGCCCCGTCCCGCCTTAAACGGGTAAAGAGGCGGGGACGGGACAGGGAATTGCCTGGCTTGATCACAAATGGAAACTTCTTAGAATAAATGATAAATTTACCAAGTTGAGCGTCTCATGTATTGTTTCCAAGAATCACTTCCAGCTTCACGGCCACCTCCTGTAGCCTTTTCACCGCCAAAAGCTCCGCCAATCTCAGCTCCATTTGTTGGAATATTAACATTTACAATTCCACAATCACTTCCTTGTGGCCTGCATGAGAACTATGTTTGTGAGAGCAATGAGAAGATATATCAGGGACCAAAGTCCTGCCAAAAAGATGCAATGGTGATCTTCTATTTTGATTACAAAAGTCAGCCAGATATTTCATGCATGTATTTCAGAAATAAAATCGTAAGCACAAAGCTCAATAATAAACATCACTCTTCTCGAGTCTAGCATTATGTAACAATAAAAAAGAGAATGTTTATAACCACATTTAACATCTTACCCAATCCATTTGAATATAATTTCAGGTTTGCGGGTGAAGATGGAACTACTTAAACCTTGAGGTACAGAATTGTTTATTTCAATTGCTTCCTTCAGATGCTGCAAAAAATATTAGGCACTTGCAACTGAGGAACAGTTCTAAATTGGAAAAGTTGGACGACACCTCTAAATTGATAACGTGGATACCTGAAACTTCATAACATAAAGAACTGGAGCAAACAATTCTTCCTTAACAACATCAGCATTTGGGGAGATTTCAACTATGGTGGGATGCACAAAATTTCCTTCAGACTCTATAACATTGCCACCTGTGAGTATCTTTCCTCCCTGGAACAAATTAGTAGGCAATATTCATAAAAGTCGAGTACACAATAAAAGGCTAAAAGAAAACAGTTTTACTGCTTTAGAGTGACTTGGTTTATGAGTCATTAAAGACATCTTAACGCCACTATAGAAAAGGATTAGTATAATTTTTCTTCTAGAAATGAAGTAACTTTACATTTTGTGTTAAAGCAGTCTCACTTTAGATTTAGTCTTCTAACAAGTAAAATTCAAGTGTATTATAAGTTCAAATTCCCACTGGAGATCTAAATGTAATCATTAAGTGCATATCAGTTAATAAATTATTACCATTACCAATTGCAGATTTTTTTTATAAGTAACAGTTCCCACCATCATTGATATACATGTGCATTGCACGTGCACGAAAATTTGTTAAAAGAAGGAATAGACAAAACATATTGGATATTACTCTTTTGAGCTAGCACAGAACTTCACAAACTTATGATTTCAAGAGATTCTTGTGCAACGGGAAGGGCATGAACAATACTAAAATTGTGCTTCTACAATAGGCTTTTTTTNCAATTAAGAAGAGGTTAGATTTTTGTGCAAATGTTTGTATTTTATATTGACAGATAATGTCCGATAGGAATCAGCCTTTCCTTCTCAATCACTGAGTAGACAAAGAACAAAAGAAGCCTAAAGATAGTATTTATAGCAAAACATCACCCTCGATTTCAGATCAACAGTTACAGATGTAGGTCAAACTGAAAATGATTTAGCGAAAAACTAGTCAAGCAATAGCACAAACCTGAGATTTGATTTTCTGTATTCCCTTTTCAAAATTTTCCCTTAAAGCACGAGTATGCAGTGGCCCAAGTAAGGTACCTTTCTCTAAAGGATTTCCTATCTTGACTTGTTTGTATACATCAAGTAATCGTTCAAGCACTTTGTGATAAATACTCTCTTGAAGAAGCTTCATTTCCAGAACCAAAAGGAGTTGTTAGATTTGAAAAATTAGGTTTCTACCACAAAAAATGCAGAAGATAATGTCCAATATTTCACACTACCAGTCTGCGGCAGGTTGTACATCTCTGACCAGCTGTACCAACAGCAGCAAACAAAACAGAGCGAACAGCAAGTTCAGTGTCAGCATCATCCATGACAATTATAGCATTATTTCCACTCAATTCAAGCAGGGATTTTCCAAATCTTTGATTTACTATTTGTTGAACCATTAAACCCACCTGAATAGGGCACACATTAAACAGATGAAGAAGCATAATAGGACACCATCGGGTAAACTAACAGATAAATAGAAGCTACTCTTCTCCCAGTCACAAATGTAGGAAGGAACTGATTGACATAAGATCTTGGACCTGTTTTCCTCGGGCAGATTTCTCTCTACTGGGAACTCAAAATTTACTTTTGTTCGTGAATTATAAGAACCCAAAGCATGGCAATTTTGGTCGAATGCAATTCTATAGATTACTTGATTACAGTATAAAAATATGTATACAACTGTTACGTTAAATATTTTCCAACTTCCGGAAAATGAGATTCTTGCTGAATCCAACAACCTTCCTGGACCAGTAATAGACAGATATACAAGTACACTTACAAAAACATGTAGCAAAAGAAGTCAACCGAACTCAGTCTGGTTCTTTTTTTGATAGATAATCATAAAATTTTATTAATCAAAAAAGAATACATAGAGAGTGTATTATCAATTTAAACAAGAAAAAAACGACAAGAAATTAGCCAACCCCTCTACAAGATTACTAGTCGCGGCATTAAAGGTATATTCTCATACAAGAAATTAATACCAATAGCAAAAAGAAGAATATTAAAATTGAAATTAATCAGACCATAGTTATAGAGACACAGACAATTGCAGAACAGCAAATGAGTTTAGTCAGTATTTTAATTGAACATGTTTTTAATAATTTTTTCAGTTTTGAAGTATGAAATGACTATTATACTTATTACATTTGTCCAGCAGGGGATAAAGGGAGGGTTATTCTTTATCATTTCTATAATAAAATTCATTCCATGTACCATCACAGAAGGAAAATGAATGGCCACCTTCTAAAGACATAAGCATCAAGTGTCGAAAGAAAGGCATAGAGGAAAGGTTAGGAAAAATATAGGCAATCCAATGGAATTTAAAAGCTGGGGAAGTGAGAAATGAAGTAAAGATATTAGAGTTTTAATAAACCTAGTAGGCTGTGACAATGTGTTACAACTACCAAAGAGCTCGTGCTGATGATGTTATTAAAAAATTATTTTTTATTCTCAAAGAGACGCAACGGTTTTTACTAAACAAGCACAAGAAAACAGTACCTTTGTACTTCCAGTGAATGAAACTAGAGGAATGCGATTGTCTTTTGCTATAGCTTGACCAATTTCAGCACCGCCACAAAATGTTGTGAGAATAGCACCGGGTAAATTGTTCTTCTCTAATACCCTAGCAACTATCTTTGTCATGGCTATGGTAATTAAAGGTGTGGTTGGAGCACCCTTCCTGAAATTACGGCAAAATAAGACTCGAATAAGCCAAAAGCTTTAATCACGACAGCATGTGGTGAAGTGAGATAGGTGGTTAGAGTAGTAAGTAGACAACGATAATTATACATCTTGAAGATGATATTTCCAGTTTTTATCCATTTTTTGGTTTGCTGATTTTTCTTTACACCCATATACTTATCTGTTAGAAAATGTTACAAAAAAGTTACCAAAATTAATAATCAGGAATGTCCAAGGAATCAGAGGAAAAGATCCATTTCTAATAAAATAAATGGCCGTAAGTTCACACAAAAAACAATGATTTGAGAAATTTAGTTCTCCATTATGGAAAGAGTTTGGAGTCATGTTCAACATTCACTTAACAAAATGATAGTGTGTATACTTTACAGGAAATAACTCACCAGACCACACAATTTCCGCAGACTAGCGCAATGCATGCATTCCATCCTATATATACACAGTGAACATTTTGACACTTGAAATACTATGAGAAGACTCAACAGAGATTCATTAGGTATTAAAATATGATGTTGAAAAAGAACGAGGCTTGACCAAGCAAAAGTAAATAAACCAATCAAGTTTGCTGTAAATTCTTACCAAGAACAGCACAAGGGAAATTGAAAGCCGTGATCACACCAACTATTCCTAGAGGATTCCACGTCTATTCAAAGAATAAGTACCAAGATTTAGGATGGTTCCATATAATAGGTGGAAATTTGGGATCTCGAAATTCAAAGTACCATCTAACATACCTCCAACATCATATGATTTGGACCTATTGAAAAAAAAAACCACAGTTACTAGAAGTGAATAGTTCTACTCATAACAATGACAACATTTATTTTGTCGTTTATGGAATATAATGAAATATTTAAACTGTTGAATAAAATTGGTACAACTCAGGCCATTATAAAACATTTGAAAAAGAAAAGCTTGCTATCAAATTCCACAACGAATAAAAATGGTAGCGAATCCTACTGTTAAATTCATAAATAGGGTGTCAATGATTAACTTACGTTCAGAAGGTATGATTGATCCATTTAGCTGACGGCTCAATCCCACAGCAAAGTCACACATATCAATTATTTCCTGAAATAATATTCCTTCTGAAATGATAGAATGTATTGCACAGTACTCTTTTATTTACAAAAGAAGAAAAACCAACAGAGGGAGATGATATTATCTCAAACACACAACAGTTACTTTTCTATGAATGACTAGCCATGGTACCCAGTTTCGACATGTTTCTGTCAATACTTCTACAACACCTCCCTTTGAGAAGAAGATGTTGAAAAGATACGATAATTTTGTCTATATAATAATTTTCAAAAATATGTTTTTAGATGTTTTCCATGTAGGAACATCAACACTAAAGAAACATTTTATTCTCAATACGATGAGACCGAAGAATTCTTATAGCACCAATTAATTATTTTATATTTCAAATTAACAAATTTTCCACTGCATCAGTGAAACTTTCCGAGAATCTTCTGCAGAGTATGTATTTCGTGCTCTACTAAGTGGAACCCCACCAATACAGCAATACCACATCATCTTTGAAGATAGACCTTTGAATAAACGTGATCTTCACATCTTCCAAAATGTCAGTTTTATAGAATATTTGATTGATTAGATACCAATAATGTATGGGTAATACCAGAAAAAACTAAATTTTACAGTCTAAAACATTCTGCATCCTAATTGCTAACATAATGCAATGTACTCTGGCTAAAGTTTATGACGTATAAGACGGTGGAACATTATATAAAATATCAGCAAATATAGAGTTCGTATAACCAATAATCAATGACAATATATATTCTAAAATAAAAGCTGTGCGGAATGGTACTGTTTGTGACGAATGCACTATTTATGAGTCCGTTCATAACAATTAAAACATTGAACCTATTGATCTAGAAGCTTAAGCTGAAGATAAAGTAATAGGTATATCATTTAAACATTTACTTCAAAACATATATGCGCAATCAATTTTTTACTAAATGTGTGGCAACTAGACTTGAATATAGAACCTTTGACTGTTCTAATACCATGTTAATCTAAAAACCTGAGCTATTAGAGGGCACATGTATGTCAAATAAATACTGTCCTCAAAGTGAAGAAACGCATTTCCCGTAACACGTGAATTTCCAAATGAAAAAAAAAAAACATGAGTTTTTCAGCCAAATATGTAGTTGGCATTTTATGTGGAGTTTTAGCACCCAAAGAGGGATGTTTCTCGTCTTCTCTCGTCATTCTTTACTTCTTTTGTTTTGCCTAACAGAAGATGGTGATAAGACTTATACAGCATTGGCAGATAGGACGAGAAGGTAAGAACTAACAGTGAAACACTGTTCGTGATAAGCAGTAAACCATTCTTGACGTGGCAGTAAATCTTTTAAACTCTTCCTTTTTAGTCTTTACAGTTACATATCATTCAACATGCAATTCTCAAAACTGGTATATCTATTTAGATGCTTCGTTATAAACTATTGGTCAAAGTTAGAGCCTTATAAGACAAATTTCTATCAGACTGATAACCAATCGCTACTAAAGTCAGAAGTCAGAACTGATGCTAATACAAATGCTGCCATATTTTATTCTAAAAGAATTTGTTCTGCACCTAAAATATTTAATTGCTTCTGTATTCTGTATCTATTTTCTAGCTAAATCTTCAACATAATTTTAGAAAAACAATATATAATCTTAGGTATTACATTACATAAGCAAAGTTTTATGCCATGCCGACAAGTACGATCATGTACCTGAACTTCCCCAATTCCTTCAGCTAGTATTTTTCCCATTTCTAGAGAAACAAGCCGACCAAGATAATGGAGTTTGGTTCTCAGGGCATCACCAATCTGCCTAACAATCTCACCTCTCTTTGGTGCCGGGATCTGAGACAAGATGAACAGTCAGACAAGGGTTGAAGAGGCCATAACAGTTCCAAGAAAGGAATTAAAAGTTCAATGGTGTGGTAGGTTTTATACAAAAGAAGGAAACACCATTTAGAGATGATTCCAATTCTCCAATTAGAATTTTAACATAAAACAACTTCTATCAGAGAAGCATCACTGTTAACTAAGAAAAGTATTATATACCTGCATCCATATCTTTGCAGCCTCAGCACAAGCCCGCATGCCTTCCTCATAGTCTTGAGTAGATGCTTCAACCACTTCAGCAATTGCCTACAATCCAGAAGTCAAGAGTAGCTACGTGTCAAAAAAAAGGTTCTAATCAGAAAAGGATACACGCAGTATTTGCAATCACTTTTGAATTCTTTCATCAAGTAAACCCAAAACAAAAGTGAAACACAAGAAAAAGGAAAAGAGAGACCAAATCCACGTGCTTAAAGGGAAAATTTGATCGCCTCTAACTCCTCAACCTCAGCTATTTCAAATGGTAAAAATAAAAATGCTAAAACTGAATTGAACAATCAAACCTGATTGTTGGCCGGATTTACAGAGGAAATCACGGGACCATTACCCTGCCATAATCCGTTGACATAACAACCCAGGTTTCGCGAACCGAGCTCGATCTCCTTAAGAAATTCATATTCCTTCTTCGTAGAACTCATTTCTATATCAAATCACAACCAATTCCTTTCAACAATCCAATTTCAAACACTAACCAGTAATGCAAAACATACTTATGTTAAATCAAATCAATTTTCACTACAATAATCCAATTTGAGAACCAAATTAGTAATGCAAACATATAAATATATAGAAATTGAACACTGATGAATTGGTTGTACCATAAGAAGGAGAAGTAGTGCTGGATTCAGACATAGAGAAATCGGATCAAAATACTTACGATGAACAGCAAGTATAAATGATGATATTGATAACGATGGGAAGGAGAGAGAGTGTCGTGTGGACTGAGAATTCTTGGGGAAAGCGAAACAATTTCTTTTTCTTTTTCAAGCAATATCTTGTTTTTTATTATGCGTATTTTTGTTTCTATTATTTTAATTATTTTTTTTCATGAAATAATATTACATGTAAATTCAAAATTTTTCTTATTTTTCAATTACACTTCTCCGATACAATACTATTCCAAAATTTGTTTTGACCAAAAAAATAAAAAAATAAAAAAAAATGGGGCTCAATATTTCAATCATGTAATTATTTAATTAATGAGTTATTATTTAGTTCCCACTAGTATTACAATCACAATTAGTTGGCGTTAATATGATATTAAATAATAAATTTCACCTTTCATTTATTTATTATCTAGCACCAATTGGGATTGTAACCTTACTGGAGCTACATAGCATTACTTTTAATGTACGTTTGATTGCAAGCATGAAATTTGTATAGAAAGAAAATATTATTTATGTAATCGAATTGCCTATAAATTATTTACATGAAAATTGTCAATTAAATGCGTTTGATTGACTTAGTTTTTCACCTAAAAAATATTGTAATTTTCCATCTTTAAGTGTTTGATATT
>CAIGRO010116555.1:0-10765 GCA_903798355.1 Fraxinus baroniana | reverse complement strand
AAAAAAAAAAAAAAAAAAAAAAAAAAAAAAAAAAAAAGGTGGACATTCACATTGTGAATGTCGGTCAATCTGTATGTCAACCATTTGATTGTACAGATAACATGACTGAAGTTTTTAAATCCTTAAAATAAAAGGGTGGTGTTTTCCATCTATGGGTGGAAGAAAAAGGATCCTTTTGTGCAGTAACGCGTGTGATGTTAGGCTTCATGCATGCCAACAGCTATCACCCTATTTATTACGGAATTTATACTTTTCCCCTGGAAAGAATAACGAATAATTTTGTCTTGTAAGCCTCTGTTCGTAGTCATTAAAAAAAATGTTTTTTCAGGGATAATAAATTTTAAAATAATAATTTTCTTTTAATGAGAGATTAAAAAAATAAAAAATAAAACTTTGAATTTATTGTAAAATATTTTATTGTGTGATCGTCATGTGATTAAAGATGAGTTTGAGAAAGAAAAAAAATGAATGACAAACCGTGTCTAAGTTGGATTTGTGATTGTATTCGATTATCTATTTGTTTAGGTTAGGAATAGTTCACTGGAAGTTTAAATCATGACTCTATTTATGGCACTTCTAAAAAATAAATATTAATTTTCAGTCTATTCATACTTAAGTGCATGCTCGTAGTACATAATTTCTTTAATCGTATTTTCAGTGTGAAATATCAAATACCTTTTTTCATTTGAGAGTGTGACGCTGCATATCCTTGCACACTAGATACATACATGTACGACATTATCGGTGGGATAAACGACTACAAAGTGTACTTAAGATAATTTTATGATTTTACATCTGATTGGTAATAATTATTTACATACAAGTTGTTGTTCAAATTATAGTTATCAGACCTAACCTAGTGTCAACTCGAGAAAATCATTGGGCTATCGAATCAGTGGTTCAATTGCGGGTCATTGTTTGTGCGTAATTTAATTAAAATATATTTTTGAAATAAAAAGAAAATTGTTTTGCTCAATCTAAATATATATATTTGACTCGCATTATATTACATAAGTTTACCAATTTCCATAAGTGTAATTAGCACATAACGTCCATACATTTCGCTGTTATTGTGGAAAACGTCTTTATCTTTCATTTTTTGGCATTTTCACCCTTATTTTCACTTTTTATTGCAAAAAAAGTCATTTTCATACATTTTTTCAATTAAAAATTGTAAAGTGGCAAATATACATTCCTCTTTAAATAAAACTAAATGAAAAAGAAAAAGAAACAATTGCAATCATAGTAGTAGTTTTTTTTAAAAAATGCACAAATGAGTCACAAATAAATTACTAAAAAAGTAATTAGTAGATAATGTCCCAACATTTCACTATCACAATAGAAAACATCAATACTTTTTATTTTTTTCACATTTTCGTCATTAATTACATCTTTGATTGCACAAACCACAATTTCTATCCAATTTCTCACTAAAGAGCAATTAAATGATGAATATACCATTGATAATAACACATTTATTATATTGTTCACTCATTAATATTTGCGTTTCTATGATTATTTGAAGCCTAAATACACGAAGTACTCCTATATCTTGGTTTACATTGCAAATGGGTGAAAACGATGGAAAGTGAAAGAAACAAGTGAAAATTGAGCAAAATGGAAGAAAGTGAAAGTTCAGTGACTGAAGAGCAAATACTCTAAACTGTTTCCAACCTTGTGATGAAGATTCGAGAGCGTCAAGGTCAATTGGATGAAAAAATGAGTCAAATGGATGAAATATAGCCAAAACATGATCACAATCAACTTTCAAGCTGAAAAGTGTCGCACCGGTTTTGAGTCTCATATTGAGACCAGTTTTTTATATGGAAAACGGTCGAATTTGAAGATGTCTCTAAAGTAAAGTTGTAGCCCTTGAATTAGTTTTCCAACGCAACTTGAATCAGCTCAATCGAACATCAAAAGAAAAAGTTATGGCCTAAACACGCAAGAAAGGCGCGCGCTTCACACAAGAATGCCTCGACTGAGGCTGCCCAGCTCCTTACGACGCGCGCCCTAGCTTACACTAGGCGCGCACATCAAGCCAAAACGTGAAATCTTTCTAGTTTCCTTCTTTGATCGAAACACGTATGGAAACCTAATTCTCCACCATATTTAAGCTCCAAAACGTTCCAGAACGCGAGCAATTCATCTCTTATCAGTTTTCTCTCAAGTCTTGCTCAAAAACTCCATGGAAGGCTAAAAATCTTGGTGAAGCAAGGGAGGAACTCATTCGGATTCGGTGATTTCACGTCGTTTATTCATATTTTTTGGTATTAATTTTTCTAAACACTTCTAGATCTAGATTTTCATCTTTATGAGTTAATTATGAAATTGATTTAACATGTATTAAGTTTTTCATATAATCAATCTCGTTTTTTCTATCGAAAATTGAATTATGTGTTGAATTTCTATTTCATTAAATATATTGGTGTGCTTATCTACTTTCTTATGCTATATGTATATAAATGATCTATAATCTAATTTCAATAGATGATTGTGATAATTGTTAAGGGAATTTAGAATTTAGGAGTAAAATCATGAATTATATTGATCTTGATTGCTAAATTTTCCAATTAGAGTACTGGGATGAAAGTCTCTAATTGTGTCATCAATTTGAATAAACGATGTTGAATGATCTGATCCGAATTAGGGAATTCCAATGCTTCACTACTTAAATAACTGAATTTTATCTCGTGTTTTTATTTATTAATTAATTGATCAACAATTCAACTCTCCCGAAAATTTAAGAGGATCACCCCTTTTGGAACCTTTGACAACTTTTCCATCTCCTTATGGATACGACACCCCAAAACTACACTACAATACTGCGTAATACTTTGGACATAATCAACCATCATATTTTTTAAAAAATGAAAATTAAAGAATTTTTTTTAATTCCTAATTTTGTCATTTTACAAATTTTAATTGAAAAAATAGATGAAAATAATGGTGAATATGTCAAAAAAATGAAAGATAAAAACGTTTTCCACAATAGTAATGAAAGATGAGGACGTTATGTACTAATTACCCTTTCCATAATGGTCAAGGAAACGTGTCACTACACTTTAGTAATCTTCTGATTCACAAATGAACTGATTCTGGTCTCTTCTTAAACCCGTACAAATCAGACAATTATTGAACGGTTTAACCGATTTTTTATCGATTTTTTTGTCCACTTGAAAAATTAATGTACTCGGATCGGACCACTATCCAGTTTGACACTTTTCAATCTGGGTCAATCGGTTCAGTCCAATTTTAATAACTATGGTTCAAATTATACCGGGTGTGGTAGGATTTTCAAAGTTGAAATGGATAAGTTTAGATTGTCTTGAATTTGATGGTAGAAAAAGATTGAGACTGCGTTAATGGACTAAGCCTATGTTTGAACCCATTTTTTTTTTCTTGAAAATGAGTTTTATAATAGTGAGTTTATGAATAATATGTGATTAAAAAGTAAGAATTTTCTTTTTTAAATTTATTTGTAAAATATTTTGTTGAGCAAATGTGTGGTGAAATTGAGCTTAAGAAAAATGAATTTTTAAATAATGTAGCTCAAACGTGGGCTAAATATGGAGGATTGTGCATGGCACGTGGAAGTAGTACACATGTATTGTTCAAACAAACTTCTGCATGATTAATTTCATATATTTAGCTCTTATTTGATCCGGATTAAAATTTAAATAAATGTCAATAAACATTGTTTCGTTATATACACATAAATATGTAATTTATGGGGCTTGCAACTTTTTAACTACACATTTTATTAACCTTTATCAAAATGTTTTTAAAAAAAATCAATTTTTAACTACACGAAATAGGGACTTATTTTTAAAATGGACTTTTGGCAACATTTTAGCCATCTACGGCAACGTTTAACAAACGTTGCCGTATCCAATTTCTTAAATTGTCGTATCCAATTTTTCAAAAAAAAAAAAAACGTTGCCAAAAGTCCATTTTAGCAACATTTATCAACAAATGTTGTCATTTTAATGTTGCGAATGACTCTTTTTATTGTGATGGATGGTAAAAAAAAATGAAAACAAAAAAGTACTGAATTGGTGATGAGAGCCTTAGTGAGTATATTCAATTGGAAGTTTTGTATACATAATCTTTGTAATTTGAGCTTTCTATTAATTGAAAATTTCAAGATGGATTGTAGTACAAGTTGATGAGTTCATTATTTACAATTTGAGCTTTTTACTTGATATATTCAAAACTTTAGTTGTGATATACATTATCTTGAGTTTGTGGTTCTTTTTTGAAATGTATTTTTTTTTTTCCTTTTTTTTAATTCAAGCAGTGGTAGTTCAATATGTGGACTATAATTTCTTGATATTTTATAATTATATATCTAATTAGTATTGTTTATATGGATTCGTTTTAAGAGTAGAATAATTTAAGCCCCTATTTGATGGCCATTATAAAGAGAAATTGGAGGAAAACGGTGTTTTTAATAGTAATTTTTTGGAGAATGCATAACTACGAAATATAAAAAAATTCGGTTTACATGTAAAAAATTTAATTGTGTGAATGTATAGTTGAAAATGAGTATAATAAATAAAGAGTTTTAATTTAAAGAAAGTCAAATAGTGGCTAAGCATTGTACATAATTAAATTATAAGCTTATCATTCCTCACTTATATATCGAATAAGATTTATTTAGAAAAATCATTTCTTCTCAAACTGTATTTAATTTTTGATGTTTCAATTTTCTCTTTTTTCATTGTTTTTAGTCTCCACTATTTTGCTTCTTAAAAATTTCTTAGTTGAATTTTCTCATTTTCATAAATGTTGTTGATTAGTAACGTGTTATGTATATGTATTGAAATGACATATATTAATATGTATTAAATGTATATAAAAAAATATATATGGATAGACGATTCAAGTTTAGATTTGGTTTATGTAATTACAAGGGCCCAAATAGTTCCATTTGTAAAAGGGAACAATAGATATCTAAGGTAGTTATAGGATACAATTTCAAAATTAAATATATCAATGTTATAATATCATAGGGTTTATGGTCACAATTACGTATAGTAGAGGTGGCAATAGGCGGAGCCGAGTTGACTCGAACCCATCACCTATGAGCCTAATTTGTCAAAGAGACAGTCGAGCCTATGCTTGGCTCATCTCTAAAGGGCAAAGTTTGGCTCGGTGCTTGGCCCAAGAGATCGGATTTTTTTTTTTTTTAAATCCTCCTCACTTTTTTTATTTTAGGATTTGGGATCAGCTACTTATTTTCGAGTAGGCGGAGTTAAAATTTTACACGAACAATTTATTGTGTGTAATTTTTTTTATATAAAATCAAGCATCCAAAAACAACGAATTCATTTTCTTAAGTTCCAGGAACCATCAATGAAGTGTGCTACCAAACATACCAGGAATTAAGATTGTAGCGTCATAGGTGAATGGACATCGAACAAGCCCTCAATAAAGTCATGAGGATTCATGTGTACGTAATAGAATGTAGTGTAGAGAATAAAGATGAAATGTATAAATTGGATAATGTAGAATGCAGTGTGGAGAATAGAATTGACGGAATGTATTTAATAGATTTGAAATTTGAATATAATATAATGTATGTAATAATGAATAATGTAATAGAATAGACTTGATGGTAATTTGATATTTCAATTGTGGAGACAATGTAAAAGAGGATAGATAGTTTATGGATTGTTGTATGAAAAAGTGGTTTGTAATTGTGAGGTATTTATGGAGGGGGAAAAAAAAAAAGAAATTCAATGACATTGGGGGACCCCAACGGTCACTTTAAAAAAGTTTGTGACTGTTTCATTACTTTGGGCTGATGAACCCCGAGCGCCTGCTTGTGAGCACTCACAAGTCGGATCATAAAAAATGAAGAGACGAGCTTGGTTGAATCCCGAGCAGCCCATGGGCCAAGCCCGAACAATCTATTCGGCTCGATTGTCACATCTATATACTAGTTACAATTGCTGAACGTTATAGTTACAAACCATAAATTTTATGGGTTACAACTTATTTATCTGTCACAAAGTATCAAATCAATTGGTCACATATTATTTTTGAGTCCATATGTCACATAATTATGGTCAAGTAAAAAATCGCACAAGGTCACAGTTACAAAATACAAATTGTGAGTTACAATTACAAATTTAGTCGTAATCACACATATTTAGGTCACATATTATTTACTGTTAACAAATTATCCATTTTATTGCCCACGTGTTATTTATTGTCACGATCACCAAAATACTTGGTTACAAATGCTCTTCGCCCCACTCCACCATCACTAACACTAATTGAACACCACACTACCTCATCACCACCACTAGCACCACCACTACCAACAGCCACCATTTGCAACAGGAAAACAACTGCTACAGTTTGCAAATCACTAACAAAAACCACCATACTTAGCAAATCAAATGAGGAAGAAACCACTACAAAACCTTAAAAATATCCTAAAACAGTGCATAGCGGCAAGCGTCATTGCGTGCAGTTCTTCGTTGAGCGCTGCTCTCCATGAGGCGCGCTATGTGCCACACATGAGTGTGATTGCTCTGATCCATGAAGATGGTCTTCTTAGGTTGGGAGATAGATCAAACAACTCGTAGCCTCTATAATTGGGTGATCGTAGCGAGGCACCGCTATGCGCACGGATGAGTGTGTGGCATGCTCTTATTGCTTAAGGATGGGAATGTTGACGGACACCAGTGAAAGAATGAGCACTATGCATGATTTGGGATTATTAGGGTTTAGGATTTGTGTAGGTGAAATTTAGAGAGACAAGAGAGAGAAGAGAGAGTATATAGACAAAATTTAGTAATAATATTATTAATATAAAAAAATGTAATTATGACCTAATTTTTGAATAAATAATTTTTAAATTTGATTTTTGAAGTTGAAAGGAAAAATTAGGTTCACTACCTAAAAAAATAAAATATTAGATTATACCCTTAAAATTACAAATTTCCTTATTAATTGCGTAAAAATTCCAAAAGTCCACTTTTTTGAGATTTTTTTCACTTTTTCACTTTACGTCATTTTTCATTTAATAGTCTTTCTTCTGTCTTTTTACAAGATTGAGAGTTAATCATATCACATGAATATTGATTTCAAGGGATATGTAATATCACCTTTTATGAAAAATGTATATGATATTTTTTAGAAGTAACGTGAAAGTCCAAGAATAGCTAATCAAGATGGGGGTGAATTGGTTCTTAAAACCTTTTCTAAAACAAATTCAAATCTTAAACAATATACTAGCAATTATATCAATTCAACAAATATACACAAATAAAAAGATAATTAAGAACGAGCACTTTGAGCAATGGTAAGTGAAAAATAGAAGATAACAATGTAGTTATGGAGTTCGACCCCAAACACAATCTATGTCCCCAGTTACCAAGCTCTTCATCACAAGTAATGTCGTTTTCACTATATTGATTGACTTATGGTGTAATCCAACCATTTACAAAGCTTTCGGTGACTTACAAACAAGGAGCACCGATCCTTTTACAACGTTGAGCTTTTCGGGGACCTCAACACTACTCACAATTCAAATGAATTTACAAATGAAATATTCTCTTCTTAATGAATGGTAAATATAAAGTTAAGTATGAGAAGAGAAGTAGGCTAGCACTTTAATATATAGCAATGAATAGAGCTCAAGAGTTAGATTTGAAAAACTTTGATGAATAAGATGATTTTCAAAGTTGAGATCAATCAAAAGTTTTCAAAAGAAAAGAATGATTTGAAAATAATAAATAAGATGAGAAATCAATACAATTTTAACTCACAAGAATCTCAATTGAATGCTCTAAAGTTATTGTAATAAATGACAAGGAAGTTGGTATTTATAGAAGTGAAAAATGCCAAATTTTCTATCAAATCAGATGACCAGTCCGGTCGACTGCCAATTTCCGGATGACCAATATAAACATTTGTACAGGAAAAATTAGAAGTAGGAACAATTAAATTTTGGACTGTTGGAGAAGTCAGTCGACCGGCCCGACAGTTTGGCGGTCGTCTTTTCACTTTTGTTTGTTTTGCTTTGAGAGTTTTGAGAAGTATGGCCTTTTGGAGAGCATTTTTCACAAACTTTTCAAGATAAAAATATTTTACAAGTCCAATAGTTATTTTTAAAATTCATTTTTTACTTGATCAAATCATCGTATTCGAATCGCTTTTTAATGCACCAAGTTGTTTTTAATGTATGGAACGGTTTTGAGCTACTGTCTTAGTTGAGGAAAACAAGTATTTAATCTTGCTCCGACGTTTGGCTCTTAATTTCTTGAATGTGGGTTCGATCTTGACTTTCTTCAAGAGTTCGATTTGTGATGATATTTTTTTTTTTTTTTTTTACGACCACTGATCAATTTTCCTTCGTACACGTTGAAAAACTATAATCACTTGAATTCAACTCAATAGTAAATAAGACCAACTTTTTTGTTATAATCAAAACTTTAAGGTTTCAAATTAACCACAAGTCAACAATTTTTCCCTTTTTGATTACGACAAATAAGATGATTTGCAAGATAATATTGAACAAATGGTAAGGAATATTTCTAAATTTTCATGCGATCCATATATTCCCCCTATCTTTTATAAACCAATAATCGAATGCTTTAAAAAATATGTTTATGAAGGCAAACATTTTTCGATTATTATCTCAAGCATATCATCATATCATAATATCATAAGCATCATATCATCATCAATCATATCATCATGTGATCATGTATTCTCCCTATTTCAATAACCGAACACTTTAAAACATATGTTTATGAAGACAAACATTTTTTATTATTATGTCATCATATCATCATCAAGCATATCATTATATCATATTTTTCCCTTTTATCATAAGCAAAAAAAAATAGCATTTAAGATTAGAGCATTTAAGATAGGTTAGGGCATAAGCTAACGAAAAGTAACAATAAAAAAAAAATCAACATAAGCTCTAAAGTACATAAGCATAAACAATATCTAAGAATTCGGAGGAAGCGGGGTAGAAAGAGTGCATCAAACCGAGCATAAAAGGCGTTTTGTTGAGCCTGCATTTCTTTTTGTTAAGTGGAGTAGTAAGTACAGAATGCATCATCGTCACTTGTTGAGCCTGCATGGCATCTTGTTGAACTTACAAACGGTGAAGCATCTCGCTAAGCCTGTCGACGGAGGATTGAGAGAATCGATGCGACCATTGAGGAGATTGTAGTGATCCTCGGTAAAAGTAAAGCCTCCAGAATGTGGTGGAGCACTCGATCCTGGGATGTCATGAGGAGAAATAAGAACATGTGGGACGTCGTCCTCATAATATTCTTCAGCTTTTTCGAGAGGTAAAGTCGAAGGTCCAGAGTCCTGATCAGAACCTTTAATATTGGCCACCCATTGACCATGTTCCTTAAGAATTTTCATTCGCTTAAGAGTGTGGATATTGATAGTGTCGATAGGATGGAGTGACTCGAAGACCTCACCATTTAGAGGAATTTCAAAATGTTTAAAAATCATTGTGAGGAGCATGACATAGGATAAATCCTTGATGCGAGTAGTGGAGTGGACGAGTTTCATGTGACCGATGACAATCATTGGAAAATCCAATTTTCGTCCGAACAAAAAGGAATCAAGAAAGAATAGGTCGAAGTGAGTTACTTCATCAAAATGACCTTTCCTGGGGAAAATAATGTGGGCAATGATAATATGCAAGACTTAACAAGGTAAGGTAAGTTGGTTTGAACTAAGTTTTATCGTATGTTCAAAGTTTTTTTCGGTAACTCTACAACCTGCAATGATAGGATTGTAATCATCACACCATGGGTGAGCCATGTGACAAAATATTTGGTTTGAACATTCTTCTAATTTAAAAAGAGAATGTATAAGAGACTTAATTATCGTTAAACAATTTCCTTTTAGAAAACAAGAAATGCTATCCGTACGAAAAGTATATACCATGTTTTTGTAAAGATCTCTCATGAGTTTAGGATATGTATATTCATCCATAGAGGCAATAGAGACCTAACCCATACCTAACAAAAAAATTTCAATATTAAATTCAGGTGCTTGAAGAGAAAAAATTACAAAATCTATACTTTTACCTATAAGGATAGGTGATTTATCAAAGTGGTTTTCTGGCACCTTGGGCTCGTCCTCCGATGAATAAGAAGTTGGCATCCTCTCCCTCCTTGGTTTCTTACTTGAAATCTTGACCCATGGCATGATGAAGAATGGGAGAATTTCTCTAAAGAGGTGGTTGACCGAAAAAGTGAGAATTTGTTTAATCCATAGCACTTGTGCACAACAACTTATTGTCAAGATATATTCGGCTTCAGCTGTAGATAATACCACAGAGTTTTGTTTCTTACTAAACCATGATACAAGTGCGAAACCTAGAAAGTGACATGCCATGCTAGTGCTTTTTGGATCAATTTGGTATCCAGCCCAATCGGCATTCGGATAACCAAGTAGGTCTATATGAGTTCTTTTAGAATATCAAAGTCCTAAGTTTATCTAAATATTATTTTTACGGTTTTAAGAAGGAATTTGTTCGCTGAAAATCGTTCCGCAAGCGCACGGGTCGCGTTCAAGTAATAAAGTGGACCTTAAGAGTCCGGATTGTCGATCCCACGAGGAATGTGTATTTTAGATTACTCAACTCTAATCAATTTTAATTCTAACGACAAAATCGAAACACACACAATAAAAACATGAATTTAAAAACTAACAAACTACAAAATAAGAAAATAAAAGTGTCTTGGCAAATTTTGGAGGGAAAAGTGTGGTT
>CAIGRO010116526.1:0-30399 GCA_903798355.1 Fraxinus baroniana | reverse complement strand
TTTTGGACTCAGTTTTTGGCATCCTACTTCATCAACAACTCTACCAAGAGGTCTTGGACGTCCCCTACATGTTTTCTATAAATACTAGGCTCTTCTATACAATTTATATTGTGAGATTTATGATTACTAGATTATAGGATCATTGTAATATTTTTCTCTCTTCTCCATTATTCTTGTGGTGCAATAAAATCTCATAATTCCTATGCCATATTCTTGTCTTCTTTTATTCTTTTGTTCTTGATCATATACTTCATTATTATTTGCCATATAACTTCAACATCTCAATCCGGTGATTGGTGTCACAATAAGTGGTATCAATCCTAACAAGCGGCATCAGATCAATTCTGGTATCGACTTGTTTTTGTAACACTTATAATTTATTAGAAGAATACATTGGACAATTCATGGATTCCCGATTACCGGATAAATATATTTGCCGTACATTTCATTGCAGATTTAAGCATCTCAGTCCATGCCCCACGTCTCCGAGTGAAAGTTACAATGAATCAATGACTAGTGAAAATTCAACAAAATTGCACTCGTGTTTCACAACCAATTGTTTATGTAACTAAAATGAAAAATTGAGACCAACTTGTTACTACAATAATGCTTTGCGACCAATGATGCAATTTAACCATCCACCCCCACCCCCACCCCCACCCCCCAAAGAGAAAACAATACCAATAAATAAGAGTATCACTCCCACATAAAATAAAGAAACAATATTTTTTTTTTGATAACCGTGGATGTTCGGGCCAACTTGCGCGCACCTCGACTAATTCCACGGAGCCCTGAAGTTTACAGTCGGGTACTCACCTCAGTAGTCTTGAGGGGACTCGAACTGATGACCATTGGGGAGCAAACCCAAGACATGACCAATTGAGCTACCCCTTAGAGTTAAAATAAAGAAACAATATAAAAGTGTGGTTGAGTCTTTAACCTTCCAGAACATGCATTAATTTATTGAAAATAGAATAATAATAATAATTTGATCAGAGAATCTTAATCATGGATGATTTTGATCTTCTGCTTGGAATATTTTTTGGGTTCAGAACTCTAGTCAATAACTAATAATGCATTCAAGACTGTTATTATCATCTTGGTCATTTGTTGAACCACCCTAATCATCAATGCAAGAAAAATATGAACATTAACCTAACATTTGACAACATTTGCTTCAATTTCATATTCTAATATACGTGGCTTTTCATGGACGAACCTTATTACCAGTTTTCTATCATATTGTACTTGATAAGTGAGTTATCTATCCTCCTATATGCTTATTCGGTGATAAGTAATATGAAGATGGGATCGATTTTCTTGAATTTGATCAATCATAATGTTCATAAGAATGTAGAAACTCCCCATCCAAACCAAGATAACCAAATTTAGAAACTGCCACCAGGCGTGGAGGTGGGGGAGGTGGGGCTTCATATGCACTCAATGAGACAAGTTCACACAGAGAAAGAGTCAAAAATCTTGACAAGAATTGGACCCACACTCCACCAAGTTCACAATGAGATGTTCAATCAAGAAAGCAATCACACACTGCACATGATTTTCTTATCAACAAGGGGATCAAAACATGAAAGTGCGAAAACAAAAAATAAACACAGTTAAAAAAAAAAAGTAATTATTTATTAGAAGCATACAACCAAACAGTACAAGAATACACACCAAAGATTCATGTCCTTGTAGAGTAGACAATTCAAACCACAGTTTTTACAATACAAAGCTCACAGGTAGAAACATGGATTGGCACAAGCAAATACAGAATGAATCCATGGGCGGGAGATGAGGGGTCCTCTCAATGCTATAGACCAATACCGTGGAGATTTTGAAGAAAAAGCGCAAAATCTAAGAAGCAATTGAGAATGGAAGGTGGGACCCCAATAGTCAAGCGCATGCACTTAATCCATGGAGTTTCTCAACAATCCTGGAAAAGGAGTCTTCATTTACAGCACAGCACACCACTATCCACCACCATGGATTCAAATCTGCTATGCTTACTTTAATCCCCAAAAGCTTAAAAACAATCATTTCAAGTCAACAATTATAGCCTCATTTTTCTTCTCCACCTGAGAGTAATGAAAGTATACATCGAATTTCATCCCGTTAAACTCCTCTTTTATTGGCCCACACTACATACTGCTGCACTATTAGAGTGAAAAGCATGGTGGTAAAGGTTTTGCAAAAGCAAAAGTCACCTTACAACTTTCAAATACATAGATAATTTTATTCAACTCACACTTAATTGTTTCTTGCTAATGATTCTACTCAACCAACATAAATCTCCACTCCAACAACCCGTGTTGAATAAAAGGATTATATGCACTCAAAGGTAGCTAATTTCCAAAGTTTCGGCCTCCAGCTTCAAGGAGTTCAAGTAAATTATAGCTTTATCAATTATCAACAGTGGATCCTTGTTCTTTAACCCAGGAATGATACTCTCAAGAATTTTCAGTGACTCGCGAATCTTAACCTTCTTTACTCTTGTAACGGAATCAATATCATCATAAAAGTTGTTCTCACCGGCACAGCTTGATTCCTCACCATCCTCGTAATTTTGTTGACCAGCAATTTTCACTGGACCTCCCGTGTCCACCAGTGATGATTTCTTGTACCCACCATTGAGCAATTTTTGCCTTTTAGTTGGGCCATTAGAACTGGCAACTTCCTCAACTAGTTCCCCAATTTGTATGTCCCTGTCATATCTCTCTTCAATGGTGAATGGGGTATGCCCCGTGCTAGTTACTTCATCATTCTCACCATCATCATCATACTCATCATTGCTATTTGAGTACAGTAAAGCATTGATTTCTTCAGTGTCTTCATGCACCTCACTTCCTCCAGTTAAATGATTTTCATCCCATTTCTCCTGAACAATTGGCTTCACCAAGGACTGTCGTTCTTGCTCCGTCTGAACAGCCACTTCATCACACGTGCCATGACCTCCAGAAGCAGTATTGGAGGCAATAATTTGATTTTGGGAAGGAAAGAATGATGGACCAAAGAACAATCTAGTGTTGTTACCAGACTGATCAAAAATAAGGAACTTTTTCTGGGAAGTGAAAGAAGCACCAGCAGGATTCATACTCATCCCAATCCCATGGGATAACCAACATTGAGAATCTTTCAAATATGGGTTTATGATAGGAGATGAGCTCTCCCAGCAAGGAGGAAGCTTTTGGAAGAACCCATCAACTCTGTTTAGCTGGCCTGTATTCAAACCAGGTAAATGAGAAATTGAACGTCCAGGAAAACCCACATTTGCAGCAAATGAGGAAGGATTTGGAAAACATGACAAACGATTGTTTTGCCTCAGCTGTAAAAGTGTGCAGATAACTGCTGACAAGACTCTTTGGCCGTAACCATTCAGTCAAAACAACAACCTGGCATGCATAATTATAATAGTCATTCACAAGCTCTAGAAATGAATCAAGACAATTGAGCGCAAGTACCATCAAAATGTTAATACCATACCAGGATAATGCCTGAATTTAATCCGCAAACTGCTTACTTTCAATAATGCTAAACAAAGAAGGTGGAAACTATGTATGGCTAGCTTGATTGGATGACGGAAACTCGAAACCAAACTAAGTAACAGGTTTAAGCAAATGACGAAAATATTCAGCCTGGTAGCAGATGAACAGGAAAAGGTTTAAGGGCCTTATGATTATCGTAATTACAGAAACATGATAGCAACATTTGGATAACAAACAGTTGATTCAACAAAGTCGTAATATCAACAACCATAACCAAAGCTATAAACCATTTTAAACAAACCTGGCAATTCTGCAAAGGTTGAAAGCATGCTATTACTCTAACTACGATGGTTGTTCTCCCAGCAATACCACTCTCATGTTTTAATGCCTTAAATCTTGTCTGGCTCGCTGCTTGGCACACCATAACTTCTTTTGACTCTTGATTGGTCTTCAAAGTCTCTGAAAGTTAGCCAATGGAAATGCGAAACTACTGATAGAAAAGACGAAGCCCGGCCTAAAAACAAAGATGAAGGATCTAGCAGATCTGCTATAGGAAATGCAATCAAATTGAACAAACTTCGAGGTCACCAAGATACAAAGACTACAAACTTGAATCAGAAATAATCACAAAAGTTGTTTGAACTACAATAGTTTTGAACGGTTCTAACACTTATCTAAACTTATAGGATGAAGATAAAACACATAAAGAAAGAAAGGTGGCTTGATCCCATTGATAGGTATAGATAAGAGGATAATGGAAACAACAGTTCCGTTGAATTCAACAGATGAAATGACAACTTATAGAATAACCCTGCAGTACAAATTTAAGGAGATAACACAACGAAAAACATCAATTGACAGACTCAGCCACCGCATATTGATCACTCCTATCCCCAACTGAAATTGTCACGAATCTATACCACAAGAAACCTGAAATTATAGCAAAGTGCAAGTTTGTGAGACTCAAGAAGATAAGATGAAGCGTGATTGATGAGATAAAAACTTCTACAGATAATGCACTGACTATAGTAGACATTCAAATGACGAGTTAGATTTAGTAAAAAACATAAGTAATATAACTCCAAAAAAAAAAAAAAATCTTTTTCTTCTCCGATCAAAAGAAAAGAAGGAAAATGCCCGTCAAGTCTTCATAATATTGCAATTTTACAGCGAATGACAGTCCATTATTTCACTAAAATCCCCCGGGTAAAAGGAGGGGGAAATTCTAGCATTTTGTAACCAATTTTTTGCACTTGCAAGAGGTACGTTTAAAAGAAAATGATCAGATTTACCAAAAAAAAAAGTTAAAATGAAAAGAAATAACCCAAACATATTCTGACAATACAATCAAATTAACGATGAGTTTCGAAGTTATATACACGTCAGAAATATCCCTTCTGTGTGTACGAAAGTTTTCCTAAGTCAAATAAATTCACTTAAATAATACTTCACTTTATTCATAATCCATACATAAAAATCTTAAGGAGAAGAAAGGAAGAAAAAATAAACCCATAAAAATCGAAGTAATGCCACCAAAATTTGAAAACTTCTCAAGACTGGAAGAAGAGATAGAAAAGATTCGTAGAACTTACAGATCGTGGACCTAGAAAGCAGAATCTTCGAATTTGTGGAGAGTTTTTCAGTGAGCGTGTGACGAGTAGAGAGGGAGCAGAAGATGAACAGTTATCTGGAAGGCAGTTGACAGTGGGCAAGAGGTCTGGGATGCTGCAGCTGTATAGGAATTTAATACAATATTACCCTTCAATTCTGCTTTTTATGACAATATTACCTTTCTTTAATTTCTTAACTAACCCGGTTTGATTTAATTAAGGGTGTGTTTGAGCTACATTATTTTGGAAGAATTTATTCTGAAATAGTAGATTGATGGAGAATGTGTGGTTGAGAAAGAATGAAAAGTTATTGATGTGATGGAAAATATTATTTTATTGAAGAATGTGTGGTAAAAAATGAGTAGAAAAATGAAAATGAAAATTTTAATGTGTACCAAACAGAGACTTAATTCAACATTGTGGTTGAGAAAGAATGAAAAGTTATTGATGTGATGAAAAATATTATTTTATTGAAGAATGTGTGATTGAAAATGAGTAGAAGAATGAAAATGAAAATGAAAATTTGGCTCAAACAGTGGCTAAAAATAAAATTTTATTAGATTTTGATAAAAGTGAAAAATCAAGGGCTAATTTACCACATTACTAAATTTAAAAGTGGAGGACCGTGTAATAATTCAATTAAGCCCTCGTTTGGTACACATTATTTTTTTCATTCTCATTTTTTAATCATTTTCAACCATATATTCTTTAATAGAATAATATTTTTCATCACATCAATAATTTTTCCTTCTTTTTCAACTACACATTATTTATCAATCTGCTATTCCAAAATACATTCTTCTAAAATAATGTAACTCAAACGCACCCTAAAATTAGGATTTTTCTTCCGCCTATCTAGTCCTGATTTGACAACCATTGTTTTTAAACTTCTTTTTTAAATAATTATTTTCAATCACACATTCACATCATAAAAAATTCTGCACGTAAATTCTAAATTTTCCTACTTTTCAACTATACATTCTCCTAAAAATTATTATTCAAAACTATTTTTTTCCAAAAAAAAAAAAAAAGGTTGTCAAACAGGGACCTAGTAAATTGATTGTACAATTATAATTTGGATATCTTCAAAGGTTGAGGATCAACTTTCTACTAAAATAATTGGCCGGGACTAATCATGCAATTATACATAATTGTTTTATGTGTCTTATATATTTAGCTACGGGTAAATATATTTTTGGCAACTGTACATTTTAATTGTATGAAATGTTTATAATGTTTACATATTATAACATTTAGCACCTACTTGAGGCACATTCTTATTTTCATTTTTATTTTTCTACTAATTTTCAATAAAATAATATTTTCTATTACATCAAAAAATTTCTTTCTTTTTCAACCACACATTCACCATCACATCACAAATAAATGGATTCTCTCCTAAAAAATGTGCATCAAACACACTCTTATATCTCAAATTTTTATTCTAGAATTAACATAAAATGTTTTTGATTGTGATTTTCTAAAATAATGTAAAAAGATTCATTTACCCATTATATTTTTGAATAAACAAAACAAATCATACTGCAAAAATACGATTAAGTGTTTTGACTTTAACAATATTTTTGAATAAAAATCATGTTTGAGGACAATATTTTTTTATTAATGAAATATTAAAAATAAGAATATTGTTAAGGAAAAAAAAGTCAAAATAATAAATTAAAATAAATGACATTTAATGCAGTTAAAATATGGTATAATTATATTAAAAAAAAATGTGGTGTGAATATAACCACTCTTCAGCTATAGTCAAATAATTAAGTGTAAATTGCAAAATTCATCCCCTAGCATTTATCCAAAGCAGCAATTTCATCCTTAAATCTTTTTTCATCAGTTTGCCACTCAAGTTTTGTTGTCAACACATCTCAAAAAATGACTTAGGGCTTGTTTGGTATAAATTTTAATTCAATTAAAATTGAAAATATAGTCGTTATTGAGTCTCACTAGTCTAATAAAAATCAACACTAACGGCTAATTTTCAATTTTAATCCGATTTTAATTTCTACCGAATACGCCTTCTCAAATTTTTATTCTAGAATTAAAATAAAATGTTTTTGATTGTGATTTTCTAAAATAATGTAAAAAGATTCATTTACCCATTATATTTTTGAATAAACAAAACAAATCATACTGCAAAAATACGATTAAGTGTTTGACTTTAACAATATTTTTGAATAAAAATCATGCTTGAGGACAATATTTTTTTATTAATGAAATATTAAAAATAAGAATATTGTTAAGGAAAAAAAAAGTCAAAATAATAAATTAAAATAAATGACATTTAATGCAGTTAAAATATGGTATAATTATATAAAAAAAAATGTGGTGTGAATATAACCACTCTTCAGCTATAGTCAAATAATTAAGTGTAAATTGCAAAATTCATCCCCTAGCATTTATCCAAAGCAGCAATTTCATCCTTAAATCTTTTTTCATCAGTTTGTCTCGCAAGTTTTGTTGTCAAACACATCTCGAAAAATGACTTAGGGCTTGTTTGATATAGATTTTAATCCAATTAAAATTGAAAATATAGTCGTTATTGAGTCTCACTTGTCTAATAAAAGTCAACAATAACGACTAATTTTTCAATTTTAATCCGATTTTAATCTCTACCGAACACGCCCTTAATACTTCATCGGTCATGGTAACACTAAGGCCCGTTCGATATGGATTAAAATTCAATTAAAATTGAAAATATAGTCGTTATTGGGTCTCACTCGTCTAATAAAAGTCAACAATAACGGCTAGTTTTTCAATTTTAATATGATTTTAATCTCTACCAAACACGCCCTTAACTGAAACAACTTTATGAATTTGGTTATCATTTAGGTTAGGAAATAAAGTTCGATGACTAAAATGACACATTTGAAAGTTTAGAAACTAATCGAGTTTATAACCCCAATTAATTAATATAAAGTATGAAACGCTCTTTAATGCATCCCCACCCGCAGGGGGTGGAAAACCAATCAAATCCGACTGTCCTTTTCGATTTGTTACAGAAATAGTATCAAATCAAACTGTGCAATCAAAATTCACTATCTCCATAATTTAAATATGTACGCCATGGCAGGTCTAACCACCGTGTTATTGACGTGATTATTGCTAATTATAATAATCATACGCGATTAACCATTTCAACGTATGTAAACAATCAGCCAGCGACACGTGCAACTAATCAATTTTTCAGTCCTGAGTATGATCGCTTTGTGACTTTATCTAAGAATCTAAATTTAAAAAAATAAATTTTGCTGCGGGGGTTTCAGGTCTTTCGAAAACGTACAGAACGATTCTGTACCTTTAAATCATTGAAGTTAGGTCTGGAACATTTCAATAAGGGTGTGTTTGAAACATATTATTTTGAAAGAATGTATTCTGAAATAGTAGATTGATGGAAAATATGTGGTTGAAAAAGAAGGAAAAAATTATTGATGTGATGAAAAATATTATTTTATTGAAAAATGTGTGGTTGAAAATGAATAGAAAAATAATGAAAATATTAATGTGTACCAAACATGGGCTAATTTGACAAGTCTTATATCATTGCGTCAAACTTACATTCCTTGGGCATCTAAAATTTCTGAATATGAGCCATATTATTTTGGAAGAATGTATTCTGAAATAGTAGATTGATGGAGAATGTGTGGTTGAAAAAGAAGGAAAAAATTATTGATGTGATGGAAAATATTATTTTATTGAAAAATGTGTGGTTGAAAATGAATAGAAGAATAAGAATGAAAATTTTAATGTATACCAAACAGAGACTAAATGTGTTGTGGAAAGACATCTAATGTTTTCTAAATCTGGAAGATAAAAAAATATATATATAATGATTCGAATTACTCCTCTTAATAATGTTTAAGATGAAACATCAAATCTTAATATCACGCGCCTCAACTTTCGCTCTACTTTCTAGTGAAAAGTGACTTGACCTCGTGGGTTCTCACCATGACTTTCTCATCGATACCTAGTATCTAGGATGACATCTCAATATAAATCATGGCTCATCCTTGACCTTACTATTTGCACTTAATAATTATAGTTTCGCATCAATGTTTCTTTAGGGGCATCGACCTCGAGGTCTCCTTGCAGGTCTCCAATGAGACCATAGCTCGATCTCTACCTAGTGGTGGCAACGAGCCGAGCAGAACCCGAGTCGGGAAAAAAAAGCTCGAGCCGAGCCCGAGATTTTTTAGGCCGAGCCGAGCCGAGCGAACCTGACCAAAAAAAATGAGGTTCAGCCCGAGCTTTTTGCCCGAGCCTTAGCGGGTCGAGCCGAGCCCGAACCGAGCCGGCTCGAGTTTTATTTTATTTTTATGTCAAATCTACATTTTTTACTTAAAAAATTTAAAATTTGTACAATTTTTACATGTTATAAATTAAATAAAAAAGCTCAAGTTTGGCTTGAACATTTTGTGCCGAGCTTTTTGGGGCCCGAGCCGAGCCCGACAAAAAAAATGAGGCTCGATCCGAGCCGTCCGAGTCGACGAGCTTTTTTGTCATCCCTATCTCTACCTAAATGAGCCTCATGATCGGCCTATGGGCCAACTCAAGGCATGACCACTCGGACAACCTAAATACACAATAAAGGTCTGACTTTCGTGATGACATAATCCTACTTAAACTCAAGTATTGAAGTCTTATTATACCTCGACCAAGAAAGACTGGTCCAATTTCAAATCAAACATATAATAGTTATAGGACTCCAAAGTACATCACATCACGTGCGATCAATGAGTGTCCTCATATTATTACACTTCAAATTATTATGAATGCCTACAACTTGTTCAGATACGTTTTCACATATAGCACTTGTTGGTAGTGATTAAAATCAAGTTTTTAGTAAGGTTTTGATAGCAATTGATAAAATTTGTGGTTGAAAAGTCTTAGGTCTCATAAAATATGTGATTAAAATTAAATATTAACTTTTACTCGTATGCATATATTTTCTCTCCCTATGCCAACTATTAGAATTTGGGCGTGATCCAAATTTCTTGTTTGAAATATTGAAAAAATCTAATTGAAGTGAACATCAAGGAGAATTCAGGTTTGGAATGTTATTGGAGTCATATATCAAGTTGAAGTTCTATTTTGGAAACTCATTGGGAGTTGGAAATTTGGTATTAGACTTGAAGAGGAGTTTGCAATGGAGAAAACAATTTGAAAAAAAAATTATTATTTTTTTCTAGACAGAAGACCCGGCGCCGTGGCGCTCACCTCACCCGTTTCAGGTTTTCCGCTTTTCTCTTCTACTTCATCAACAACTCTACTAAGAGGGTTTGGATGTCCCCTACATATTCCCTATAAATATTAGGCTCTTCTATATAATTTTATAAGTGTGAGAAAATAGATTACTATAATTATAGGATCCACTATAATTTTCTCTTTTCTCCATTATTCTTGAGTTAATAAAATCTTTTAATTCGTCTGTCATATTTCTTGTCTTTATTATTCTTTTACTCGATCTAATACTTCATTATTTTTCATATAACTTCAATATATGAATCCGGTAGTAAGTTTCACAACAAGTGGTATCAGAGCTATTCTGATATCTTAATTGTTTTAGGTTCAGCAATTCCGCAAGAGTGCAAGATTTGATTTGTTCAAGGTTTTCTATTCGTGATGACTTCTATGAAGTATGAAATTTAGCTCTTGGATATGAGCGCTAGGTTTTCGCTATGACGGGTTAAGATGCGTACAATACTCGCACAGTTGGGATGATACGTTGTTGGGAATCGACAAGATACCCACAACTTTGATCGCAGAGGTGAAATTATAGAAGTATAAGAAGGCAGTTTCTCACATTTATCTTCATATATTGAATACAATTCTTCAAGACGTTTTGAATGAGGTTTCAATAGCTGCTCTATGGTTGAAGTTTGAGCAATTGTGCATAACTAAAAGTCTGACAAGCAAGTTGAACATCAAGCAGAGTTTATACTCCCATCGAATAGCAGAAGGAGGATCATTGGAAGATCGCTTGGATGTATTTAAAGAGATCGTCGCTGATTTGAAAACTTTGAAATTAGAGTATGATGAAGAAGATTTAGCCTTGATCCTATTGCGTTCGTTGCCCGCTTTGTTTTTTTCATTTAGAGACACGATGTTGTATAGTCGTGATACTCTCACCATAGATGAGGTGTATGATGTTTTATCTTCAAAAGAAAAGATGAAACATTTGATTTCTGAGGCCAGAGATGGAAAATGCCTAGTTTCTCATGGTGGTTCTGGAAAGGGCATATCGAAATCTAAGTTCAGTATTCAGATTTGTAACTACTACAAGAAGAAGGGACACGTGAAACAGGATTTCTACAAATTACAGAATAAAGAAAGGTTGGCTGCAAGTCGATATGGGAAGCAATCAGATACTTCAGGTGAAATAGACTTTGTGGAGAATATTGATGGAGATCTCTTGGCTATTTTTGACATCGAGTCTAAACCAGAGAAAGATTGAAATCTGGATTCAACATGTGTGTTTCATGTGTACTAACAAGGACTTTTTACTACATAAGAAACTGTTTCCAAATGTGTCGTGGTNAAACTGGAAAATGATTGGATTCTTGATTCGGTGTGTTTCATATGTGTCCTAATAAGGACTTATTTGCTACATATGAAATTGTTTCCAAAGGTGTCGTGGTTATGGGAAACAACGTACCTTATCGGGTTGTTGGAATTGATACGGTCAGATTGAAGCTTTTGGATGTGACAATTAGAACACTTGACCGGTTCGACATGTCCCAGATTTGAAGAAGTATCTCATCTCATTGTCTATGCTTGAGTCAAAAGGTTATGAGTTCTTTGGTAGAGGTGGAGCCTTGAAGATTTGTAAGGGTGTCCAAATTATATTGGAGGGACAGAAAATGTTTCAGTTATACAACTTGTAGGGTCGTGCAGAATTTAGAAGAGTCAATCAGCACATGTTCAGTATCGTGGTGGACATTCAATTTGGTACAATACCTTTAGGAGCTCATAAAAGGTTGGATGTGAAGAATACTGCTCAGTGGAGTTTACGAGATATAGATAATACCGTTTTTCCACCATCGCCTGGGGTGCCATTGTATTCAGTTGTTAGAGATAGACCCAGTAGAACAAGATATGTTGATGCTGATTTTGTTAGAAGGTGTATAATCTAGTAATGAGCCTTCTTTAACAACATTTGGGTTTGATTCTGCTTTGGGATACGTTACAGTCCAGTTTGATAAATTATAAAATCATTATTTTTTTAAGAATCTGAGATAATTCTACAAGAATAGTGCTGGATTCATTGGAAGATGTGGATTATTGTGTTTTGTTGGAGAAATTAATTTTTTTGGTTATTGCTGAATAAGCTGGTTCATTTATTGGTGGAATTCGTGTCAATGTGGAGATTGTTAGAATTTGGGTGTGATCTGAATTCCTTATATGAAGTATTGAAGAATTCTAATTGAAGTGCACATAAAGAAAAATTCAATTTTGGAATGTCATTGAAGTCAGATGTCAAGTTGAAGTTCTATTTGAAAACCCATCAGAAGTTGGAAATTTGGTATTGGATTTGAAAAAGAGTTTGTGATGGAGAAAAAAAATTCGGGCAGAACACCGGCGCCGTGGCGCCCCGATGTGGCGTCGCGACACCCACCTCACCCGTTTCGGGTTTTCTGTATTTTCTATCCTTTTTTATTTTTGACTCGATTTCATGGCATCCTACTTCATCAATAACTCTATTAAGAGGGTTTGGACGTTCCCTACATATTCCCTATAAATATTAGGTTCTTCTATATAATTTTATAAGTGTGAGAAAATAGATTACTAAAATTATAGGATTCATTGTAATTTTTTCTCTTCTTCATTATTCTTGAGTCAATAAAATCACTTAATTCCTCTACCAAATTTCTTGTTTTTATTATTCTTTTACTTGATCTAATATTTCATTATTTTACATATAACCTTAACATTTCGATCTGTTGGTTGGTTTCACAACAAGTGGTATCAGAACTATTCTGATATTTTATTTATTTTACAACACCAACTTAGATAGGAGGAATGACAAAGCCACGTCTCATTACCTTTGTTTCAAGTACTAGAAGACTCTACTAGTTGTCATCCCTTAGTAATGTACACAAAATTAGTCTAATTCATGTGATCAAGTTCATACAGCCTCAGGTACAATTTTGGCAGCATCAATGTGGACGAGATATTTGATTGAAAGTGCTTTTAATATAATTTCATAGTTTTTCAAAAGATAATTAAATTTCAATAAGTTATATAAAAATTCATACTTAATACACATTTAAAGTTTACCTCAGTGTGTGTTTGAGCCACATTATTTTCGAAGAATGTATTTTGAAATAGTAGATCGATGGAAAATATGTGATTGAAAATGAAAGATAAGCTATTGATGTGATAGAAAGTATTATTTTATTGAAGAATGCATGGTTAAAAATGAGTAGAATAATGAAAATAAGAATTTTAATGTGTACTAAACATGGACTCAATAAGTAACTTAATTCTTGCATAACTCAAATGTTGAAATCCCTTTCAAGTACACCCGCATACACTTACTGAGGATTAGGGCCCTGAACATCTCGGGGACCTAGACCCCACTCTCTAGTTGTGGCCCAAAAGGCATGACCGAACACATATAATAAAATAAAAGAAAATTGGCACAAAACATCTTTACCTTTGACATGTATTGTGGAAATCGTCCCTACCTTTCATTTCTTAGCATTTATGCCCTTACCTTTCACATTTCGTGCGCCAAATGTCATTTTCACCATGTTTTGATGACTTTGCCCTCCATTCAATTGAAACAAAAAGAAAAGAAAAGAAAAACAATTGAACAAATTACAACTATTGACCCGAACTTCTTAAAAAGTTCAAATAACCCACCCAACTTCACCTTCTTAATTATTGCTATGCAACAATATTAGAAAAAATGTTTATGGGGGAGAGAACAAATTCCATAAAAATCTAAAAAAAAAAAAAACTTCATTATTACCAGAACGTACACTTCGTCCATTAGGACATCGATTTTTCATTATTCTCCATAGGGAAAGAAAATTTTCTCAAGTGACTCATGGGGGTGGCTCTCGGTGACCTAGGAAGCTCAGAAGTCCTATTCCCGGAGTAGTCATAATAAATTACACCGGAAACTCTGGCGGCTGGCACTTCTCGCCCATTAAAATGGCCTTCTGCCACAACCCACCTTCTCCAAATCCTTCCTTGGCTTTGGTGTCGAATTCGTCCCCAGCGGATTTTCTCGGATGGGCAAGGCCTTGTTAGTCATGGCTGTGATGAGCTGCTTGGGCAATGGCAATGGCGATTTGGGTGTAATCTTGGGATCATCTGCTTGGTATTTTCTTGATACTTGCTTTGCATGTTTCGTACATAGGGCTACAAGAAGTGTTGCTAATACAAATAAGCCTATTGCTAGTGGTATGGTACAGAAGTTTTCGCCTGCTTGTATTGCAATGGGGTGAACCATTTTTGCATTAACAAATCAGGTGCAGTTTCAATTTTGGGACGAAATTGTAGAAACCAAATTCTTCTACTAGGTAGGATAGAAAATAATCAAGAAGGTGAAGTTTGGTGTGTTATTTGCACTTTTTAAGAAGTAGGTCAATAGTTGCAATTTGTTCAATTGTTTTTCTTTTCTTTTCTTTTTGTTTCAATTGAATGGAAGGTAAAATTGTCAAAATATGGTGAAAAGGATCTTCGACGTATGAAATGTGGAAGGTAATGGCATAAATGTCAAAAAATGAAAAGTAATGACGGTTTCCACAATACATGTCAAATGTAGGAACGTTTTGTGTCAATTACCCTAAAATAAAAGTATTTCAATTCAATGTGTCCATATATAATCTCGATAGTGTAAGGATAATTCGAGTTAAATTTTTCATATTAAAAGTGTCCGATATAACTTTGTGAGTTACTCTATTTTTAAGCTGATAATTGATGGTGATATCATGGAACTATTAAGTAAATTCATAAATTTATTTGATTAATCTATTTGTATAACGTTGAATGATAACATTGTTAATAATATATGAATCGGCAAAAAAGTGTTGGTTGAAAAAAGAAGTTATTGTTCAAACTGTCCAATATATAAAAACATGCCTCGTGGAATGTTTTCGTCCAACATTGTACACTAAACATGATTGGAATTTACCAATACTAATGAATTCTGTTGTCCATTAATTCTTTTGCATTTCTTTTTTTAAAGGTATGGTGTGTTTGAATCACATTATTTTGGAATGGTAGATTGATGGAGAATGTGTGGTTGAAAGAGAATGAAAAATTATTGATGCCCCTGTTTAGTACACATTAAATTTCTAATCATTTTCAATCACACATTTTTCAATAAAATAATACTTTCCATCATATCAATAACTTTTTTTTTTTTTTAACTACACTTTTTCCATCATTCTACTATTTCAAAATACATTCTTTCAAAATAATGTGGCTCAAACACATCCTAAAATTCATTTGAGTTTTTCAATTTTGCGGCCAAGTGTACCTTGAAGCCATCTAACTTTTTTGAATTCTGTCATAAATTTGAGGCCAAATTTTGGCTTTCAGATTACAACATTCATTATAGAGGAAGACTTACTAAATTAGAAACATTATTTTTGAATATACATGAATCGTGTTTGGTACGTTTTTCGACTTTATCAGCCACTAAATGCTTTTGTAAATAAAAAACTTTTATAATAAGTAATTTTTTATTTATTAAAACTTTAAGAGGGTGTTTGATAGAGATTAAAATCAGATTAAAATTGAAAATATAGCCATTATTGTTGATTTTTATTAGACGGGTGGAACCCAATAACGGTCATATTTTCAATTTTAATTGNCTTTTAGGCAAAACTCCTTGGCCAGGCTCAAAGCCAGGGCCAGTGACATGGGGCGTGCGCGGCGCCCGACGCGAGATTTTTATTCAAATATTATGGATTCTGCCAATAATTTTGTCACGTACTTGATACAGTAAATTTACGTGAACCTAAATCAACTCTAGCTCCATGCCTAATTATCGAGTGTGAGAGCTAAATGGAATTATGGATCAAATATTTTAAACATATTTCAAAATAATAAATATCTCAATATAATAATTTTTACTTATTTTAGAATTAAGCAAAAGATTTTGAGGACACCTAAACAACATAAATGTTACATGTACATAAATCTTTTACAGATTGTTTGACAAGTTGTCAACTGTAAGCATTCATTGGATGTTGGACACAAAACAAAGTTAAACCAGTCAATACAATGTTGACACCTTGCGTAATGTTTTTGGTAATTTCTATATGTACAAACAATTTTGTTTGGTAGACAATTGAGTGACTTGTTCTTCACCAATCATTCCCAATAACACAATAAGGTGAGAAACTGAGAATGACCTGTGTTTCTTCCTTAATTCTAGATTTACAGACACCAAAACCTACGACATTGATGGACCTTTGAATTTCCACGGTGCCTACATGCATGCAAAAATAGTACGCTCCTTAATTAAAGCAACCCTACATGTAACCTTCATAATTCCATTGCATTTGCACTTCTCTCTCTAACTCTCTTTGTATTTCATCTTTCTCAGCCATCATCAGAATCCCATCTTTCTGTATCTCTCTGCAGGTTGATGGTGGTTGGGTTATAGATCATCAGTTCAAGACCAACATTTTTCATATCATGTAATATTCACCATTTGATCTGGTGGAGAGAGAAAAAGAAAGTCATGGAAATTGCAAGAATCAGGCAATTGGTGCTCCTCTGGTCTAAAATTCGAAGCTTTCGTGTAGCTCTCGTGGGTGGTAATCACACCGCAGCAAGATTCTGTACTCGCTAAAATTTTCTTATACTGCGCGCGATCTTTTAGCCTGTTTTCCCTCTCTCTTTTTAAAATTTCTTTTCTTACCCCCATAATCTGCTTTTTTCCTGTGACAATTATAAATAATCTGCATTTTGGATCTACAAATTCTCTTGCTGCTCCCATTCTTTTCAGCATCCTTTGGACAGGGATGGACGATTTGGCTCGTGGGTACTGGGCCAAGAATGAATTAGAAATGAATGAGCTTAGTGCCGTTGGAACGGGATTAAATTCCGACACCCTTTTGATCATCAAGTTGCCCGATTCTCGGGTTCTGCGAATTTTGTCAAGATCGTTGTTCTTGGCTATGGTTCTTCTCACATTGCCTTCACTTGGCTCGATTATGAGAGCGTCTTCTGGCGCTTTGTATGAATCTGATACCGGTTCAGATGTCATTGGCTTCAAAATTTTGCCTATTTTGTTCCGCGATTTGGTCGATGAAGGCCTAATCAAGATGGGCCACAAGGGCCTCATTGTCGGTGCTGGTGCTGGAGATATTGAAGATGATTTAGATTTCTTGAAGGAAATCGGCATTGATTTGGTCAATGAATCTGATCTTCGCCGGAAGAAGATCACCCAAAACGAGATGTTTAATTTTGTTTTCGCATTGAGCTTCCGTGGAATCAAGCAAATCGACAACGTTCTCAAGAACAATGGCATTGTGATTGCACCATTGGGAAATGATCCCTCGAATGATCTACACCTTCAAGCAAATTACAGAATTGTGTACCTTCAAAGATACGAGAATACCGTGGTGGCAATGAGGAAATCAAAGGCATCAACTGGCTCGGAAAATTCCCTGGCGAAGCAGATTTCCTGTGGAACTATGGTCGAGGCCAAGAAAGATGCATTGAAGGGCCTAGAAGATGTTTATCTCGAGCCTCCAAGACGTGCATTGGCACAATCGAGCTTCAGATCAAGGAAAATCAAGTTCCTTCCTGATTTGTTGAAGGATTCTTTGGAGAATTATCCCCGGAGAATTTTTATCGCAGATGACTCAAGTGCATTAGACTGGTTTTACAAAAACTATCCAAAAAGGGATCAAAAGTTCGAAATTTTCAACATGGAGCTTAAGGCAAGTACTGACATTGAATCATCGTCGCCTCAAGAAACCGCGGTATCAACTTGGTTAACAAAGAGCGTGAAGAACGAGGACTACGTTGTAATGAAGGCTGAAGCACAAGTAGTTGAGGAAATGTTGAAGGAGAAGACTATATGTCTTGTGGATGAACTGTTTTTAGAGTGTAAGAATCAATGGCAACAAGAAGGAGAAGAAGAGAATGGGAGCAAGAGGGCATATTGGCAGTGTTTGGCATTGTATGGAAAATTGAGAGATGAAGGGGTTGCTGTACACCAATGGTGATTTTAATTGTGAGAGAGGAAGACGAGTTTTATCATTAATTTTCTGATATTAGTAAAATTTGTGGGCTTTAAATTTACTTTTTTCAGCTTTCGGTTTTTACTTTTTTTTTTTCTGTGGGGGTGGGGATGGTTTAATTTTCATTAATTTCCCTAATCATTTTTAGGGAATTTAGTTTTTTTATCTGTTTGGGTTTTAGGCCTTTTTTATAGATATATATATCAAAACTATAATAATATTTTGTTGTTTTATCAGTCTTCTATTTCTAATATTTTTTCAAGTTTTGCACTTTATCTTACAATGATCACATCTGCAATATACATGAGCTTTTCTTGAAGCCAAAATGCGCAATGACTCTAAAGAGAATATCCAAGTCATATTGAGACGTGATTTCAAGAGTGTAGACTTGATATCAAGAGTTTATTAGGTGTCTCTGGAGAAAGGGTCGTTCGGACACTTATGTGGAGATTGGTCGAAAGTTGTCATTCGTTTGAACAGTTGAAATGATAAACTGGGCTTATTTGTAGTTTGCCAGTCTAGGATGAATAAAGTTGGAGCAGGATGTGAAGATTTATGCTGTTTAGTTTTAAATTTGGAAAAAGATTTCTTGCATGGTAATTATAAGGTTATAAGTTCAATTAAAGAAAAGATCTATCTAAGAAGATAACTTCTCTGTTTCGTAATTTTGTTCTTAGATTACGCTATGACTTTAAATGATCTGGTAAAATTAAGCAAATGAAGTTCTGAACCAAAGACTAAAGTTAAGAAGACAGGTTTTAACGGTTGGCTGGCTGGGTTTTTCTTGACGTCATGGGCGGATTTACAGTGGGGGTAGTAGGGTAAGCTGCCTCCACACTATTGGATTTTTTCAATTTTCCAAAATATTGTGTAAAATTTTCAAAAAAAATCCTTACACTTTTTAATTCCGCCCCCACAATTAAAAAATTTGTGAAATTTGCCCCCCACAACTCTATAATCCTAGCTCCGCCCTGCTTGAGGTGGTTTCGATGGCCTGAATACAACTAATAATGTCCTTTCTAGTTTGTAAAGCCTGAAAAACACTTCTTACGAGCAAATTTTCATCCTGCTACTAATTCTGATATATGCGTGCTTGGCCTGTGGTTCTTCTTACACATTAATTCATTCTAAACATTTTCTGAAGTCCTAATCCAGCAGATATTCAAATTCACAAAGATATAACATAGTAGCTTTCTTTGTCTATTGAGTCAATATATTTTTTATTCCAGGTTTCTAGTCGAAATCTTTGCCACAGATCCTATATTAACTATGTTTCTTCGGCTGCATAGTACCCGCTACCCAATACAACATTTAATTCCACTTTTAGCCAGTACTTCCTCCAGATAACCGTCAAAGAATTGTTTTCCTTGTAAATACCTTTATCAGGGCGGAAACCGAAAACTGGAGCACAATATGGGATAAGGCAAAGAGTGAATGAGACTGGAAACATGAAAAACAAGAAATTTCAATAACTTCAATACGAATGAGATACAAATTGCAGCGTTCATAAACATCCATGACGTAGAAATTCTTATATAACAGTAAATACGGTATACAGTAATTCTTTGTAAGAACTAAGAAGGTCTTTATAAACTTATACGCCTCATTCCAGCAAGCATCATTCATAAAACTGTGAAACTCCATATAGGACAACTTAGTTCTTCAAGGATTGGTGGTTTAATGAGGTTCTGGAATGGTAGGAAATGTTGGTTTTGGCAGCTCTGGTAATTCTGGCTTTGGCAAGCCTGGGAACTCGGGTGTTGGCAATTTTGGCAACTCGGGCTTTGGCAAAGTTGGGATGTCGGGCAATTCAGGCTTAGGAATCTCTGGCAGGCCTTCCTCGAGAAGATGGCGCAAGGCTGCAACTTCTTTGTAGTCATCCATTGATGAAAAAGTGATCATTGCCATCATTACAAAAACAATTAGACGAGAACGAGCCATTATGTGAGCAGATTACAGGAAGATGTGAGCAGATTACAGGAAGATGTTAGCAGGAAAAAGTTGTTTAAGCTTGATTGATATCATCAGGCTTTAATATATCATGAGTATTTATAATGAAGAGATGTGAGTAACAGCAAGGATCACAAGGGTTGGTTGGTAGAAAGGATTGTGTGTAGTTCAACTTCTCATCCATATCATTTCTGAGATCGTATGAAATTATTCATACAATTGTTTAGTCTTTGTAGCCAAAGATATACACGATATGTTACTTGTAAGTTACAAGTATATTAAAGTCGTACTAAATTTTGCAATGTCAATCTTTCGGTCACGACACAGGTAATGAGTAGATACCTCACAACAGATGATAGTAAAATTGGATGTCAGGTTCCACATAAGTGGAATTGTTAATTCAGCATATTAATGGCAAAACTGGACCCATCATATGTTCCACGTGCCACAGGTGGAATTGTTAAGATTATGGTTGAAACAAAATTAAAGGGCAGTTCGGCATGTATTTTCATGTCTTCAATATTTGAACAACGTTTGGTTTCCTCAACAAAGTTATTGTTGCATCGAGTCCCCAATTTTTCAAATTTATAGCATTCAAGTCTTCAATGGGGGCCAAAAACCATCACTATGGATTATCATTAAAAAGTCACATGTACATAACATACAAAATAAGTAAATCATAAAAAGTAGTGAAAGATATATATATATTGAACAAAAGAGAGAAGAAAAATTAGTCTGCAGGATACAAGGCCTTTGAATTCTACAGCACTGTCTCTTCTTTGCTTGAAAATTATACAGGGTAAATATGAATTATAATCACAGCTTTTTATTTGATACAGAAATTAAAATCAAAGATGATAAGGAAACAACATACTTGAAAATGTGAAAGCAAACTCAAGACCAAAATTCTCGATTTTTAATGGAGTATTCACCATGAACCTTTGATGTGCGTCTGGAGCAATCAAGTGTCCATTTTTCAAATGTACAATCAGTAAAGTCATAGTAGCCACCATGAAGTAAAAGCGTCCCCTTTTTTACCCGGTCTTCTATCCACGGATAAGTGAGTAAGTTCAACAATGACCTGTTAATTGATTCCTGGAAAATGGAAAACGAGCTAGGGTTAGTATCCATCTGAGAGAGAGAATAGTAATAATCCTCGTGATACATGTTTGTTCTGATCCTATTCTCCAATTGGTGAGAAGTAACCACCTATGGTGATCGTAGTGCAACATAGCAAAATCTCATCATGCATGGTGTAAGGGGACATGAGGGTAAAACTTTCAAGAAAACAATAGGGGGCCACACCTTCTCACAGTGCCTGCACTGCTGATCAAGATCGAGGTTTGAAACAGCAGCCTTTGTTCTCAACTTTGCAGACTTTCCAACTATTACCCAACTTTTAATGAAGCTGCCACTGCAAAATATTTAGAAACATAAAGATATAGGAAGAGAATTTAAAGCAGATAGGTTACACATCACTGAAGAAGAGAGAATAACAAAACCTTGAATCTGTTTCATCTTGCATGCTCATTAAGGCACGGATCCCTCCACAGCAGCTGTGGCCAACAACTAGTATATTTTCCACCTGCAGACAAAATCTTGACTAAGTTTTCCCAGAAAAGAGATAGTTTCTGCTATGATAACGATGTGTAAAAAAATTAAAAATTAAAAATTCTTAAACTTTTGCCTAGGGGGTAAGTAACTTTTCCTCGAATCCACGTCTTTTGGCTATCAATGTATTTGAGCAGTTTTGTGCCAGTGACTGTTAGACTTTTAGATATTATCTTTCATTGCAGTATCTAAATGAACTTTGTTTCCTAACACACATTTTTTATGAATTCATACACAATTGGGGGGACCCAGTTTCAGAAAATTGGCATTCGTTCTTTTTAGAAATACCATTTGGCTGGTTAGAAGGGGTACAGTGCTTTCATTTCTATAATAGAGGCACTTCACTAGGGAAGCTCGGCTAAGGAATAAAAAACTTGGTCCTTTTTCATTTGGCTAGTTCGGTTATTTCTTATTCCCAGTGGCATACCAACTGCAATTCAACAAGAAGAAGCCAAGTCTTGCTCCTAGTAAACTGATTGCAGTTAAAACCGTATTTAGTCTGTTAGTTAACAAAAACTAGAAAAAGCATTGGCTAAAATACATTAAGCAGATATTTCACTTACTTCAAGAGAATTCACAGAAAATTCAAGAGCTGCATTTGTTTCTGTAGGTCCATTCTGCATCAGAAGAATACATGTGTACCATTCAGATTCACATCCAAAAACCAAAAATTGATTTTACAATTTTTAAATACCATGCTTATCCACTTAGAAAGGAGAGGTGACACGAGCCCAATAAGAAGCAAATACCTCATGTGGTGGCACCAGGTTTGCCACATTCCGGACCACAAAGGCTTCTCCTGGTTGAAACCCCAGGATGCTCGAGGGACAAACCCGAGAATCTGCACAAGCAATCACCATGAACTGATCTCAAAAATGTTAGATTCAACCAACTTCTGCCCCAAATTCCAATATTGAAATTAGAAAAACACGTTTATTACCTTAGGTGCTTGTCCCTTGGCAAGAGTTTGATAATGTTTCAAGTTTTCCCTATCAAATTGAAGTATATAAATCCAAGTCAGGAAAAAATCATTGTCGTAAATATTATGAAATATTTAGGTCTAAATTACATGATTCATACATGTATTTATCCTTTTTGAAACTAAGAAATCGATGTCTCATCTCCTTGAAAGTAGCAGAACCCTTCTCAGTTGTTCCAATGCTCTTCTGCGGCTTATCTATGATCTCCTGAGTTAGACCTGGAGACTCCTTCAAGGCTTTCAATCTTAAAGTTGGAGTTTTTCTACATTGATAACAGCAATCGTGTAGAGCAGAAAAAAATTTGTTAGTATAATACCCAATATTACGAAGCGCATATAACTTTAAGTCAAAATAAAGGCATGCTTATCTCTCGGGGTCAATCTTGAGTGTTGCATGGAAGTCTGTAATCTTAAAATGTATGTATGTCCTATAAACCACCATCAAACAATGTAATCAGAAGCATATGATGCAAGAATTAGGGGGATCTCATTATATTTATTGACCATATCTCCTTAATCACGGCAGAAACTTTATACTTTCATAGGTTGAACTAATTTTCACTCAATAAATTTCAAGTAATTAGTGTTAAGTTTATATCTAAAATTGAACTCTAAAGTTAAGTCTCACTCATACACTAATTTTATTCATAAAAAGATATAATATAATATTTAAATATGTCAACATTATAAAGCTCATCAAGACAAGAAAAAAATTATTTTCAAAATAAAAATTTATGCCTCCGCTTGGCCAATTTATGAATGACAAATTATAAATGGTCAAACTTTAGTTTCAATTACACATTTCAACGGAACCATAAGTATTATTCACTTATCGACCACTCATTTCTATCTATTTATGAATTAAACCGTCTATAGATGATTTCCAAACAAAGGCTATAAAATGAAATCCTGAATAGAAGTGCACAGATATAAGTAACTCCACGCACACACCCAACAATGAGGACTATAAATATCTATATGCAAACAATGTGTGTGTGTGTGTATACATGAAGACATCACAGCTCGAGCTGCATGCTGGGAGAATCGGGTTTTAGGGTGCTTTTTACTCTCATGTCTTTCTGGTAATGAACAACCCATAATATTAAATTAAAATATTTTAGATTTTGAGCAATGGTTTTCTGGTCAACCACTTGACATCCACGTGCATTGGTTATTTCATATCCTCTATCAATAGCCAGTCAAATGACTACAGTATCATTATTCATCAGTCCTCAGTTCACCATTGTCACATTTTGACAAGATGGAAGAACTATATCTTATAAATATTTGGCACACAAGTACTGTGAAGAAGAATCTCCGCAAGGGGATTATGAGGGTGTTTGGTAGAGATTAAAATCGGATTAAAATTCTGTTATTATTGACTTTTATTAGACGAGTAGGACCCAATAACGGCTATATTTTTAATTTTAATTGGATTTTGAGCTATACAGAACACACCATATATGATGCTAGCAATTCACACATTGAGTAGGATTTTAGGGCACAATTCGCGATAACAATATCCATTGTATCATCTGTCTCTTACCAAAAATAGTGTCTATGAAAGAAAAATTAGTTTGCTAAAACTAACATTAAACTTTATTTTCCTTGTAATCTCCTCAAACAGCTCAAACAGACTCAAATCAACGTGCAGTAGTATGTCGCTAACAAGAAGCCACAACTATATAACATCAAACATATCTACACGTTAAAAGCCAATTCTTGATTGGTTTTTTCTTACACATTAAAAGCCAATCAAACATATCACATCTAAATAACTGAAATTCACAAGAAAAGATGATAATTACAACTTCGAGGACTTACTTGAAAGCATCCAAGAATCTCAAGTGGGTCTGCTCAATTTCCCAAGATTTCAACTGGGAACCAAAGACCTATTCCAGAAGGCAAAAAAAAATGTCAATCCACGAAACAAGCCCAGGATACTTCATACACATTAAATATAGAAATATATACATAAGGAATTACATTTACGGATTTCACAGGAGATTTGATTATGTCCATCGGTAATAAAACAGATGAAGAAGAGAATTGAAAGACAGCCTGAGACATAAGACAAATCATTCTAGCACTTCAAGCCTAGTTAGAGGTGAATCAAGAAAATTGTAAAGGCACAATTGGAATCGCATATATATATATATATATATGTTGATTTGTACTATACCTTTTATTAATTTTTGCTGGTTGGATACACCTGTTTTTCTTGTCCAAGAAAGACGGAGAAACCAAGGCTTTTTTAAGATGAAAATATGGTGATTTATTAGAGATGTATGCCGCGAAACCCAAATTGATTGCGATAAAATCGAGGTACAACAAAGTGAAGCCCGAATGCAAATAACGGCTCTTCAGTTCAGTCAAAGGCCACCGTAAAGGTTCGGAAATTGCCTCAAATGAGTTCGTGAACTTTCATTTTAAAAAATTCTTTCACGATTTTAGCAGTATTTAAAGAAATTAAAAAAATAAGGAAAATTGCAACGGAACCCCAAGCTCCAGGAAAAAGTTAAAATGGGTCCCCGAGACTTTAATCTTTTATTTCAATTTGAAGATAATCAGGTCAGGCATCCAATTATATGGATACAGGTTTATTAACCTTATATATCTTGCTAATTTTAGTGTTATATTCGCAATGGTCAGAGCAAGAAGTGGATGGAGTTGGAGAAAATCGCATTGAATTCTAAGTTGAATAAACTACCACTTATCTATCTTAAAGATCAAATCCAACCCACGATGAAGATATTCTCAAATGACTTGAAATGGTAGATATCAAGGTACGTATTTACCCTTTCTTTAAGACGATATTTGTCTTTTACTCCGGTGATACACAAGCAAAGCCGCCTCCAAGATACAATGGAATCCAATGTGGTATTTTGTGCCGTACACTAACAAAGGCAATATAAAGAGAGAGTAAGTCAATATAAAGAGTTTTACGTTCTGTATTTCTGATTAAAAAACACGAACTACTTTGAAATTTATGAAATGCAAATATGCCAAACACCCCTTGCTTTGAAGTTAGAACAAAATTCACCAAAAAAAAAAGGTAATTTAAAAAAGATTCTTATACCTATTGTTTTTCACATCTCTTGTACAATATTTTTTAAGATAAAAATGAGTGTATTCATTAATTTAATTCCTTACGTATATTATGAAAGTTAACATCTAGCCCCTGCTTGATGGTCATTATTTTGAAAAAATAAAGTTCTGAATAATCATTTTTTGGATAATGTATGATTAACAAACAAGAAAAAAAATTTGAATTTACGTGCAAAATATTTCATTGTGTAAATATGTGGTTGAAAATGAGTATGAGAATTAAAGAGTTTTAAAATAATAATTGTCAAACGGAAGCTAAATTCATACATGTTTCATATAAGCAGATCTCTTTATTGGCATTAATTACGAAAATATTTTCATATTTATTCCAGATGAGATATATAGACTATCTTACATCCAGATATTAGCATGCAAATTTCAGTTCTCATAGTCAAGTATAATTATAAAATTTCTGATTTTTTGTCTTACCTTGAGAAGTCCTCTCTTCCTGGACATGCTGCTTAGACAAGCCATTCTTGCTTGTGGTAAATATCTCTATACTAATATAATCCACGATTTTCCATCAAAGAACTTTTCATCACCATTAGTTCAATTTGTAAGCCTCACATTCATCGATAAGACATTTCCAAAGTTGGATAAGCAATGAGATATTTTCGCGAATAATTATATAAGTGTAGAGGTTTTGTTCACAGTACAGATGTTGCCACAGAAGTTTTCAGGGATTTTGTTCACAGCAACATCCCTTTTTTTGGTCATCTTTCAACCAGAAACTGCCAAATACCCCTTGTATAAATTCTGTGAACCAAATTCTACAAGTGTAACAAGGTTCTATTTTCACAGAATAGGTTCCGAGTAATCAATTCAGATTAGCAAAACTAGAAAGCATTAAAACACTCACACGGAAATATCAAATAGAACGTTAAATCAAATGGCATAAAGATAATTATTCCCAGCTTTTAAGTAATGGTATCAGATTAAGACAAATTAAGTCCCTATTTGATACACATTATGGGGCTAAGAATGCATTTTTACTGTTGATGTGATTAGGAATATGCAGTTGAAAAAGAAGGAAAAGTTATTGATGTGATGGAAAATATTATTTTATTGATGAATGTGTGGTTGAAAATGAGTAGAAAAATGAGAAAAAATAAGCTCATACAGGGGCTTAAGTAATATCCAGCTAGCATATCTCTACAAATGCCTTCGCATCACAAAAAGTCGATATTTGGTACGAAGTATTGGAATTAGACCATACTCAACTCTATATCCTACACAATTAACACAGATCAGTATTACATGAAGTTCAGAACTGTGCCATGATCTTGAAATTTTAGGCATCAAAGATGTATCTCCAGAGATGTTCATTTGGACACTACCACATTGATATTGACTAACAGAAGAAACTATACAGTATCAAGAAGCTGCAATACTCCAACAACTTCAGTTCTGGTGAGGTTCAGAAAAATCGTCTCTTACTTGGTATATCGGCGTGAGAAGAAGTTAACATGAGCAAACAATGCAGAATGCAACAGTACAGCAAAGCAATGACAAGTAATGCACAAGCTCAAGGCTGGAATTTGGCGACAAAGAAGCAAAAAGTAAATAAAGGACAAGAAGATTACTGGGTCAATCCACTAGATTCAGTGGCACCATTCCATGCTGGTTGGATAATTGCTGGCATAAAACTACTGGTAACAAGAACAGCATATAGAGAAGCAATTATGGATGTATTTGATCTGAACTCTGTACGAGGAAACCTTTATTATATCAATAACCTCCAGTAGCTGGAGAACTGGACAGACTGGATGACATAGAGATAGTTCATTTGCTCTCTTTCTTGTCATAGTTCATTTGCTCTCTTTCTTGTCAGTCTTCTAACTTCAAACACAGGGTTCAATGTACACTATCTCAGTGTTGTAGAGAACCAAGTTAATTTATCAAATGTGATATTTTCCAAACTACACAGCCCAACTATCACCAAGTTTACTAAAAATGTCATAAAAAACTAAATAATACTGCCACACAAAATCATCACCACGCTGTCCAAATATATGGAGGGAAAAAAAAAAGAAAAAAAAAGATTACAAGGGACCCGCCAAAAAATCACAAGAATTCCTCTACCACAATTCCGAACGTGTCACCACCTGAAAAAGATGCTGGTCAAACCGAAAAGAGGACAGTGACACCACAACAAACTAGAACCCACAGCAGCAATAGATAAGAGAGGCCAATTCACACTTTCTTCAACCAACATGGGTACTAGATGGCAGTGATTTAATTAGCAAATCGGAAAGATTTCCTTCAATTAAAAATTAAATCTGTGAGGAATTCAAGTACCAACAAGGTTAGTGACAGCAGCACAAGGTTTTGAACCAAAAAAAGTTGAGAAGGATTTTGGCAGAATAATCAACTGACAATAACAAGATTGACGAAAAAAATTCATTTGTTGTGCATTCTCTGGTATCACGTTGAATTAAAATAAAGCACTAATAATAAGACACGACATATTGTTGTTCGACAATGTGTCCATGTTCACAGGAGAAACGATGGTCTTCTATTATATGTATCATCATTTACAATAGTCACATATATAGCTACACTCCCAATAAGGAAACAAAGCGGAATGTGGCAACTAACAGTATATGGTAACTCTAATCCTCCTCTCTCCAACACTCAGACTGAAGATATTGTCATAATGAAATTTGAGCATCATTCTTACCCACATAAGAAACAACGGATTTACTCGTATCAGCAGAACAGCAATATCAAGTAACTGAACTCCGGGTTCAGAAACTACCAACCTGAACTTTTCAATCATTCTTACCTCACAATGAAATCAGAAAGATATGGGAGAAAACCATTGCTTAGCCAGAACACAACAGAAGAAGTAACAAAAATATGCAAGTGAACAGCTTATCAAAACTCTATGATCAGATCCACAAGCAACTACTGCATGCTGCATGACGTGTGGCTCAAGGAAGCATTTTCGCAAAGTTCATACATACCAAATTAGAGAAATACATGGAGCTTACCTTTAGGAGTAAATTTTCCTTCCAAATAATGCTCCTTATCCCTTGGGGTGATCCAAAAATATTATACGACAGACAAAGAAGTAACAAAGATGATATCCGATTTCACTGTTAATAATGAAGGCTTATAGCACAATATCACCTGCAATAACTAACAGAAACACATAACACAACTATATTTGTTCATCGCAGTTCAATTTGCAAGCAGCTGCCTTGCTTCATTGGTTGAAAGAGAATGACTGGAGCACGCTCCAAACCAAATGCAGATGCAGTAATCAGTGTTTCTTTGATACAAATTGAACAGGTAGCAGAAAACCTATAACTACAATGAAAACCAGTAGCATTTGTACTTGAAACATGAAATAACAACAGTAACCGGCCGCAGAGGTTCTTCCTTCAAATATGTTATCCAGATCCGATAATGCATTTCGTATGAGAAGAATAGTACCAAAACTTGAGCCAAGTGTAAAACATAACCAAAAACCTTTAACTGTTAACATTCCCCGCTATTTTTGTGAAGTCTTACATGATCTTCCATAGCAAGAAACCAGTAGCTCAAAAAGCAAAGTGAAGGTCCACTAAGACACAGATAAGTTCACTTTCAGGGCCATTCAAGACAAAGAGAACGGGAAAAATCAGCATAGCAATTTCTGTTGAGAAGAGGCATTTATGAAGGCTTTACATATGCTACACACTATTTACTTCTCATCTCTTTCACGTCGAGAAGAGATGTGTCTATATGCAACATTGACAATCAGAAACTTCCATCACATATTACCCAAATAATACAAGATTCTTAATTCAAGAAGAAATGTGATTTAAAAAAAATTCTGACCTAAACTGTAACAGATGAATTTAGCAAAGCAATTACCGTAACCACAATCGCAAGAAAATTTAAAAACCGGAGCAAATATAAAGCAAATAATAAAGATTATAAGTTCTGTGAGAAATAAATATCATAAAGATGGTATTTACTTTCAGTTAAACAATGTCATTCGGTAGAAAGGCAGTGAAGCCAATTCCAGCTACTGACATAGTGTTTGAGACTGCAAAACATAGATTCAACAAAAAATGGAAATCTAATTATACCGGCTATAGAACATATAAGAAAAGCCACTACACGACACTGTATACATTAAATTGCTAACGGCAAAACTATTAAGAAAACTACCAGAGTTATTCCACATCATTCATTACTAAAAAGCTTAATTCACAATAAAAGATTCTTACATCACTAAGCAGCCTTGACAAACAAGTCGTCCACTAAAATTATCATAAAAAGAGTCTAGTTTCACTAAAGCTTGACAACCATGTCATCAACTACAATTGCAACAAAAAGCAGTCTTCTTTAACTACACAGCTTTGACAACCTTGTCGTCACCTACGGCATTAAGAATTGGAAGACTGCTTAGGAATTCATCAAGACCCTCAAAAAAC